>JASSUY010048949.1:0-12949 GCA_032466535.1 Forpus xanthops
TTAGCCTGTTTCTAGTTACAAAGTCCTCTTCGTAGGTGGAGGCTAGGGGTAGGCTGAGTGGTAAGATTGGCTGATTCGTTCTAGACATACCCGTGGGCTGGAGACTCAGCAATGGATCATTTTTAAATTAATATGTTGTTTCAAGACAGACCAGATATAATGAAATTGGGTAACCATATTATGCAATTTATTTGAAATGAAAGTGTCTGATGTACCTCATAAGGCAAAAAAAGAGCCCTGCCTGGTACCAGGGCATATAAATGCAACTGTTGACAATAGCCATTACCAAAATAAAAGCAGTAACTTTCAAAACCTCCCACCAAGGTTTTGCTCTGGTTTTAATCAGCATCTTTCTGTGCATAACATACATTTTAAACATATTACACTCCTCAATCTTAATGAAATCCTTTGATCAATAGGCCTAGCAGTATACCTTCCCTCAGTTTTTTCATGAAAATTAAGGGATGTGGCTATAACACAAATAAAATCCAGTTAAGAACATCTGGAATATCACCATTTGTAGCATGATTTATCTATGAATGATCTTGTTCTTGTTTCTATTTCCATAACCAGAACCATTTGAAGATGCCCTCAAGAACCAAACATCTGAGGCTGCATTGAAGAAATCCACCTCCACAGGATGCACCAGCCCTCTTTTATACAGACGAGCTGACTGGACTGTAGCTGAAGACCTGAGTGCAGAGCCATGGTACCGAGGAGAGATGAGCAGGAAAGAAGCAGAACAGCTATTAAAGAAATGTGGAGACTTCCTCGTGAGGAAGAGTACCACGAATCCTGGCTCCTATGTGCTGACAGGCCTGCACAATGGACAAGCAAAGCATCTTCTTTTGGTGGACCCAGAAGGAACTGTAAGCACTGACTCCTCAGTAATACAGGAGGTTTCTGACAACACATTTTCTCTAAATGTGTTTAATCTCATTTACAGCTTTTTAACAACTGATCTTACTACAGCCTCATACCTCTAATATGCCATCACATCTCTAATTCTCTCTCACGTGCCTAGCAGAAGACCCACTGCATGATTTTTTTCACGTTGCAGGGAACCTTAGGGACCTGATTCCCTAACAAGGTCAAGCTTAGGTCACTGTAGTACTGTCTTAGTCAAAAGTGCAGCTAAACCACTTCTTTAGCCTTCCTGCTGGGAAGCTCCTGTTGGCTGTACAAGTTTGGCCTGCATGCCAGCATAAGCCCAGGGCTTATGTACAGGAAACCGTACTGGGGAACTGGGGTAAATCTGCTCCAGCTCTTTGCTGCACAGGAACACCCTTGGCCAATAAAGGGACCCTCCAGCAGCAGGATGGAGAGGGCAAGAGAGCTCCAGTTTTCTGCGTCTGCCCAGTCCTTGTTTTGGGGAGGCTTAGTCTCAACTGAAAGAATTCTTGGCTCCTGTTAGCAAAAGTGGCCAACTCCTTTTCTTTTGTTAAAGGGCAACTTTAGATGACAAGCACCAAAGTAAATGAGGAACTCCCATAGAGAAGTTAGCCTGTTGGCATCTGTTTCAGCTGAGAAACCTGTGGCAGAATTATGCTGGTCCTCCAAAGTGTGTAATACTGTGGTGAGAAATGACAGTGGTATTTGCTGTAATTACTTTTGCCGCATGAGGCCAATCAAGAAATGGTTGTGCACTGTTTAGGTGCCAGCCACCTAGTCCTGGGCTTGATTAGAACATCAGCCTGGGGAACTGGCCCTTTGCCTCCTTTGCTAAACCTTTGCCAGCAGTTTGGTGACCCCTGCAGCAGGGCCCCATAGTTCTCCCTTCAACATAAGCCCACAAATAGCTGTTACAGGCTACTCTAGGGAAAACACGGCTTTGTGCCGTAGCAAGTGCAGGGCTGCTATGTCACACCGTGAGCATTTCTGCTCTACTAACTGCATGAAGTACTGTGGTGACTCCTGGGACATTTTTCTCCTGCAGAGGACAGCTTCTAAGAGCAGCACTAGTTTGGTGACCTGCTTGTGTAGGTACCTGCTTGTTCTCTGTACCTAATCCCCTACCTCAGCCTACTTGTGATGTGCCATTATGGCCCAAATGGCTCTGAATCTCCGTGCTCAGGAGGCACAGCTTTTCCACAGCTGTGTTTACGTTAGCTAAGCTGTCTATATGATTTGTGAGATCCTGACACAGCTCCTGAGCAGCCCTATTTGCAGCTTGTCAGAGCGGAGAGTCATCAATAAGATGCCAGTGTGTGGCCAGCCGCAGCAGCATGCCAGCAGCTTTCATTTCTTCTGTGTGGTCTCAGCATGATTATTCATAATCACACAAAGGCTACCTGAGAACTCATTTCACACACAAATTACCCAGCTACATATTACAGCTCTTAAAGGTGTGCTTTCAGAGCAGAGTTAACTGTCCAGTTTCTTCTACGCTCATCCTGCTGACAAAAGAACCTGAAAAAAAATCCAAACTCTAGTTCAGGTCAAGGAAGCTTGAAATGGAGGACTGCAGGATTTTTGCTGGATTTGGAATTAAGGCTTGAACTCTGGTGATTGGCAGAGCATATTGCATGTTATGAGAAAAATCTCAGATGAGTTAAATGCTCTGAAAAATGTGTTATTCTGCATACAGATAAGAACATTATTGCTGTTTTAAAGACAACTTTTCATTTTAAAAGCTTTGAATAATAACAGAAAGTGATGTTTCAAAGGAGAATTGGGAGAGCCTGTTGGTTTTCTTCAGTGACTCAGCTACCTGCAGACTGAGCAGATAGCATCATTTGCCATCAAAGTTTTTTGTTTGTAGTTTTACCCTGTGACATGCTCTGCTAAGTTTCTGGCAGTTTTGCTAGAATTTGATGATGAAGACTGAAATATTTCAAGAGAGGCACCCACCACCGCATTAGCTGGCTCTGGAAATTTTTAACAAAAGCTGTTCTCCATTTCTGAGAAAGGTTCAAGGAAAATAGATGACATGCCTCACTTCAGAGCAGTGCTTACAGGCTTTTGCTTGAGGCAGTGTAGAACCATCTCAGTACAAAGCTTTACTGCAGCATGACATTTGCTAGAGAGGACTTCTGATTGGCAAATGGAATCTGTATGGCTAGTTTTAAACAAAGGAAGGAAATGTTTTGTGAAGATGAGGTTAAATAATTAAGATTGTTTTATAATATAGATTAGTTTTTGGCCTGTCCTGATAACTTTGACTGTTTTATCTTGCAAAATTAGTTTCCTCTTGTCATGGGCATAGTCATTTGCTTAGCAGCATGCTGATGCAGAAGGTTGGTAAATGGGCTAGAAAAATGATGTCCCCTGCCTTGAAGTGTTTTTGTTTTCAAAGGCACAGGGGTGTACCATGCAGCATGAGGCAAACCGGAGCCAAGCACATGGTGGCTGGATCACTTTTAAGGAAAGGAATTTTCCAGCACTGGAAGAGGAAGGAAAGCACAAAGGTGCTGAGGCACATGGAGAAGCTGGGTTCTGGCATCTCCGGAAGGACAACTTTTTCTATTGAAAAAGATGAAAACACTTAAAGGGTGCAGGTGGTCTCTTGAAGAGGAAAATCTGATCTAAACCCCCAGCTTATAGTGAAACAAAATGTTGTGCAGAAAGTTTTCAAGCAAATCTATTCAAAAAGAGTAATAGAAGTAGACTGCCCCAGAGGTAGCATGTGATATATCTGTTTGGGGAAAATAGAGGGAGTAAGAGACAAAAACTCCAGAAATGTTGAATTTCCATTGATTTTGATAGAAAAGGGATGAGCATGGTAAATTGTGACATCTTATTCTTAGAGAATTTTAGTGTGAAGTTAAGAGAAAAATTATTTTGCTCTTTATCTTCTTGCATCCTTTTTTTTAAGGTTCGCACAAAAGATCGTGTCTTTGACAGCATAAGTCATCTCATCAATCACCATCTCGAGAATAATTTGCCAATAGTTTCTTCTGGGAGTGAACTCTGCCTGCGGCAGCCTGCTGAAAGGAAGTACTGACTCCAGATAACTATTTTAGTTTTTTGTAATTTGTAAGCTATAACAGGTAGAAATTGCAAATCTGAAAAAAAAGTACATTAAAAAATTATGGATATTCACATATATTTCATCAGCATGTTTTCTTTAGGCTTAAGAAGCCCCATTTCACATGGTACACTTGAAAATTCTCAATGCTTTATGTAGACATGAAGTCACAGCAGAAGGCTTTCTTAAAAAGTAATTTAAATGAAATTGTTCATTCTCTAATGTGAATAATGATAGTGTATATATAGACATTATATATATAAATGCAATATATATTTATATTTTTCAAGTCAGTCTGTTGATGGTATAGAAGTATCTTCTGCATCATGAGTTTTTACCAGAAGAAAAATTCCAATTGTAATTGTTCAGATAAAAATGGAATTCATCAATCTCACTTTCTTAAGAAAAGGAATATTGGGAATCTTATTTCTGCTTTTACCTAAGAAGCACAACTATGGGGATCACAAGTGGATTACGCTGGCTAGCCATGGAAGGAGTCTGAATTCAGCAATTAGTATTCCAATTCAGAAATTTAGCATAAAGTGGTTTTTAAAAGCATTATTCGGTGTCACTGATATCGAAATCATTTTCTCTTTCTGATGTCAAGTTTGAATTCTTATATGATGTTACTCAAAACATTTGTATCTTGCCTTAACAATGATTTTGTGTGATCTCTCTGTGTATAAAATGTGTGCATTTGACTTTTCTAACGATAATATAACAATATTCAGTAACTTTAATTTATTAATTTGAGTGCTAAGGCAACTTATAAATAGTTCTCTGCTTATAGTGAAGATCTAGGTGTCCTTGACTGCCAGTCTCCAATGAGATGTTACTTGCCAATTAGGCAAGTTCAAATAACTTGTGTTCAATAGGTTTAGTAAAAGACGTACGTGGCTGTTCAGAGACATAACTGAAAAATCTTCTTTTTTTCTTATAAACAGTGAAAACTGTCGTGGCTCAGTGGCCATTTGAATTTACTTACCAAAGCCTTCACTTCGGCCTTCAACAAGTGATAGGTATTGAAAATATATTGCTTTTGTGTAAATACCAAGTTGAAAAAACTCATGTACTAAAGATGCATTTCTAGCAAAAATGTCCCTGGCTTTTGGTACTGGGAAAGGTTTTTAGAAAGATTTGTACTCTTCAAATGCAAACACTACATGAAGTTATTTTCCTATTTACAAAGCTTATCAAAAGCCAAATTCAATAGACATAGTCCCTATAAAGGCAAAGTTCGTGCCAGAGTAAGGATTTAGCCTTCAGTGTTCCAAGGTTGTCTCTAGCACCAGTATCTCAAATCAAATCTTCAGAATTTTCTGATTCATAAAGGCTGTGACTCAGCAGGGTAAGCCTAGGTTAAGCACCTGCCTACCTTGAAGTAGTCAAGACTTAAATCTACTCAAAATTAGATTTGGTTTTCATAATTTGTTCAGTTTAAAAATCTGTCAGACTACAAGCAAACTGACTGAAGGAGTCATTCAGGTAGGATCATCTTATTAAAATTCTGATATATTTTGCCTATACCTTCTGTTTTGAAATATAGTGGAGTTGCAACTTGGGAAGTTTGGTTTTGCTTGATCTCAAGAACAAAAATGATTGAGGCACCTAAGACGAATCATATGAGCAGTGAATAAAAATACACTTTTTTATTCAAGACATTCAGAGGCCAAACTATGACATTAATGAACCAAATGCTTGTGATTAATTTTATTGCGAATACTAATTAGTTGTTATTTCTAGATCTGGGTGGGAACTGAGAGCAAAGGAAAGAAATTAAATGCTGCATTGCAACCCAAATTAGTATGGTGCTGAGGTTAGTGAAATTCTTACATTTGGGTTGCTCTTTTACCAGGTTGGAAATTGCTAGGAAACATGAGATGATCTTATAACCCAAAGCAGTATTCATCAAAACTTCTTTATTTAAGAGCATCCATGTCTCACCATATTCCAGCTTCAAGTATATCAGTTGCTACCGTTTCTGTAGTGTATAGTATTTGTCATATCATGCTCCCATCTCCCTATAGCCTTGTCCTGGAAAGTGTGTACTGTGATATCACTAACTATAGGAGAAGGCTTCTTTTTTACTTTGAATGTTGTATATCACTTCAGTAAGAACCAGATGCCAGACCCCCTTAGGTGCCTTCAAAAATCCCACCTGCTGCCTATCAGTTTTAGATTCCTAAATACCCTGTCAGTGTATGCCTGGAAGAATGTGACAAGATATGGGTGTATGAATGAAGGCACTAAATAAACACAGAAATAAGAATCTAATTTTTTTTGCCATCTTTAATAACTTAGCAGCCACTTAGCTGCATGTTTTGGAAATTAAAACAGGTGGCGAGGAGACACAAAGTGAAACAGCTTGACAGAAATATTTAATTCCCCAGACTACCTTTCACAAACTCTGCTTCCAGGAAAATGTGGCTATTTTAAGTTTCTCTGTCAGCACAGCCAATTTGCCCAGCTTACCATGTACATTGATGATGCAAATGTTACACGTAGCTTAATCAGATGAACTTTGGCCCTAGGTAATGTTAGTGCCTTTGGGCTGTGACAGTGCTCCTGCTGTCACAATGGTCTAGTAGATCCTGTCTGGCCAGATGTGATGATCCAGAGGGTTTTCTAAGTCACTGAGAACCAAATGATCTCAAAGTTGCCAAGGAAGAAGGGGCATGTGGACCAATCAATCCTCCTTTTGTGAATCCTGCCATTGCTTTATGTCACTGTTACTCCGGTAGGTTTGGCTTTCTCCCATATGAAAAGGGTATAAAAACTGCATAAACATTTGGATAGCAGTTCCAAACCTGTTTTTGTTAGAGCTCAACAACAGCTAATTGATCCTGCTAGAGAGGCAGGGCTCATTTCTAGGAAGAGCCAGTACTGACAGCAATTTAAGAGAAGTTATGAGATGGGCTCAAATGCTGTGCAGTTGGCTGAAAACCAGACTGCTAACAGCATAATAATTAGAGCCTTTTAATGTTTACCTTTGGTTCTGAGTCCCTTCACCTTTTGTTCTTACTCTTTTTTTTATGCAATCCAAAAGGCTGGACACGTGTTGATAATTCAGTACTGTGACTTTAAGAATGGGGATTTTACTTGAATGAACATATTTACTAGAGACATTAGAAATTACTTGTGTTTAGACAATATTATGGTGTCCTTTGATTTTTCGCAGGTGAGAGCTGCGCAGTCAGAAATGAAACTCTAAATATCCTGCAAGACTGACTATATTGATTTTGAGTATTGTCTAGTTAACAGTTTTGATTCCAGCTTTGCTGCAACTATGTGAATTCTGGGCAACAAAACCACATTGGATTCCTCCAAAGAACTTTAAGGAGCGAACTAAATGCTTCTGATTCATTTTATTGTAGGTCTAGAATGAGTACTAGGATAATAAAAATTTCCAGTGTCGCTGGCAGTGGTAGACTGGATATTGAGGTACAATTGTGTTCTCAAGCTTCCAGTTACTTCAGATGTTTCAGAAGCACAGAAACCTCAAAGGTAGCAAATGTGATTTGAAAACTGAATTAACTTCTGACTTCAGTGGGGTTTTCCTCAGAGTGAGGACTTCCCCAGGTTTCCTTCCTTAAAGCAAAAACAGGATATTCAAATTGGCCATGACTGAGTGGAGACCATAGCAGGAGATAAAATTTCCATGCCTTACTGCCTGCCTCCCTGCCCAGGGCTTTGTGTACACAGTGAAGATAGAAGGTTATACAGTAGCTTCCCCCCACATCTTACAGAGTTCACAATGGGAGGTAGCACTTGTTCTGCCAGAAACCTCTGCCACACATGTTCAGTAAAAACTTGAACAAAGGACACAGTCTTGGGACCAGGATTTGGGTGCAAAAAGCATACTGTCACCAGAAGAAAATGTTTACTAACAGTGTGGCAAATGTCACCTGACAGTGCTAGACTTTCTATATCCTGGGTTCATTCTTTTTATCCTCTGCAGAATAATATCTCACATTTCTTATCATCGTGGTCCCCAGGCATCATGTTGTACAGTAAGGTTTGGAGAATTTAAAAAAATGTATACCACCACGTGATTGCTGCTGGCATATCGAGTGCCAGGTGCCAGCTACAATGTATTCATAATAGAATTGATGCATATTTAGGTACTTGTAAGTAGCAAATGCTCCATTTGAAAACTTACAGTTTTGCAGCCCCCAGGAAATCTACAGCTCTAAAGGGGAAATCTGGAACTTGTGGATGTTCTAACAAAAGCTTACAAATCCTGTTTTCAAGCCTTTGTTCTTAGCATCAAGTGTCTCTCTGAAGTAAGTGGTAGAACCAAGAATTTATATTAAGTAAATCATATTTACATAAACGAAGTCTAAGCTGAAGTAACAGACACACTTCCCTTTTTATCTTTCAGACATATTCAAAATATGTCTGCATAAAATCCAAATTCAGGTTTACCTTAGTCTATGTCAAAAATAGGTTGATTTGCATGGTCTTGTTGCTAGAACCTAGGGTTGCACTCTCCACAAATCTGTGCTTGCTCAAAGCTGCCAGGTGATGGGGAAATTCCCAGTAAGAGCTTTGTGCTCAGCTGTACTTACTCTACTAACTCACACACAGTGCCTGTGGACGTTGATCACATCTGCCCTGGATGCAGTTGGGATGAGGGCAGGCCTGTGGAAAGATAACATGGACAAATAATTTGCCTGCAGTTAACCAGAGGCTTGGATAAGGGGTGGAAAGCTGTCTTGGTAGAGAAAACCCCAGGGATAAGAGATGTGAAGCCTGGAAACATGAGCCGATAGGCACATCAGCAACTAATAGGAACTGCAAAATACTGAGGCAATGACTACCACACATCTCTTTTCAGGACACTTACCTTGATAAGACCTGATGTGTTTTTCTGCATACTCCAACATAAGCATCTTGTATGGCTTCCACTGAGAAAAGGTGGGGCATTTTTTTTTGTCTCAGTAAAGGGGCTGAGATTTCAGAGCTGCACATTTCTAGCAAAAGTACCACATAGTGTTTAAACCTTTTTTGACAACAGAACAGGCCATGGAAACCAAAGGAAGGAAGAAGAAAGCTAAAGCTGGGTGACTCATTCTGCTACCCCACTTCGTAGGAGACAGCATGGATGATTCAGAAAAGGAAGGTAGCCTCAGATTTGGGATTAAGATGCAGATCTACATTTTACATAACTGCCGTGAAGGTAAAATAACATACAGGTCAAATGACAACTTTTTCCAGCAGTCCTCCTTTACTTTCCCTTGAGGCAAAACCCACCTAACACACCTGGGCATATACTCATGCCAAGTAAGTGAAATTTTATTAACTGAAGAATGTAAAGATTATAATTGGTATATATTTGTGTCCTTTGTGGCTGAATTGGTGTGATAATTGCTTCTCAGTAAAGTCTTGCAGAGTTAAACCTCAAAAGAAGCCAGGTTTCTCCTTTTGAGGTAAATGTTTTTCTTTGCATTGTGGGCAGCCACAACAAAACAAAAAAGTGGCTATTTTGCTGTGAAAGGGAGTTTGACTGTACATTTTTTATTTATTAACATTTGTTACTTTTAGAAACATTTTTAACTGAGAATTGCAGAAAAAAATAATGTACGTGGAAATATTGTGATCGTTTATATTCCCAACCACTTTTGTGAATCTCAAGTTCTTGCCGGTCTGCTGATTGTAGTGTTCTGGCTTATAGAGAGACAAATTTTGCCTCTGAGAAAGTCCTTGAGTGATAGAATTTTGAATATAAGTGTTATACAACTGTTTTCTGATTATCCAGTTTGTATAAGATTAACCAAAGTAATAAAATAATCGGCACTACTGTCAGATTGAAATGCATGCAAAGTGAGCTTGAGTCATTTCTCCTATGCCTACTTTTTTTCGTTTTGGTGTGGTTTGTTTGTTGTTGGGGTTTTTGGGGGGTTTGCGTGTTTTATTGTTGTTTTTTTTTTAATTTACCTGAAGGAATGCTTATTTTGTAGCAGAATAAATTAAATTTTACAAAGTTAATCTGGATACTGAATATTTATAAGTCAATGAACTGCTCGCCTCAGTAGAAACAGGGATAAAAGTCATCCGAGGACCAAATGGCACATGAGGAGTTCAACCTCAGTTACACTTACTTTACACCAGAGGAGTTCTACTTACTTTGGCAGAGGCGACACTGGTCTCCAGGAGTTCTCTTTCAACAGATAACATTCTCACGATTAAAGTAATTGCTTGTACAGGCGCTTTTTCTGGGCCAGATGATACTGTCTCCTGAAAAATTAGGTTTCATGCTTGGCACATTGAATAGGTGAGGGTAGCCAAGGGTAGGTCACTCCATGGAGAGTGAATGCAAAGACAAGCTACATGCAAAAGCAGGTATTTAGTGGATTGTGGAGAGGAGAAAGACTCCACATCAGAAGGGCACTTAGCTGGACTGATGTCCCCAAAATTGCCTTCCTTCACCACCTGTGAGTCTCCCCTGAGAAGTTACGTTGCTCTCAGGAAGAATAAATACAGGTCTGAAGGCAGCATGGGCACCAGGACACCTCTGCATGTCTGTGCATGGTGTGAACCACACAGCCGCACACTCATTCCCCCTCTTCTTGTCCCCTGGCTCCTGGAGGGATGGGGCTCAGGCTTGCTGCAAGCCTCCTACCTAATAGTGGCCAAGCAGAAACACCTGGTCACTGCTGCTGTACCTGCCTGCCACGAGAAGGCAACACCCCCAGCACAGGGTGGCCATGGGGCTCACAGCTCCCCTCTAAGTTAAGGGTCCAAGCTGTGCCCTTGGTTGTGTTGGTGGTACTACCCAGAGTGGATGCCAGCATATCTCGCGACACCCCAAATACAGCCTCTCCTTGTAAAATGTGCCTTCCCAAGGGAGCCACTGTGAGTGGTGCTACTGGAGCAGACAGCCCTTGGAGCAGGTGAGCCCAGGGACCAAGTCCATTTCTAGTAAAGCCGCGCAAAGCCTTCCTCCAATCCAGGGACAATGGAAACAGAACCTACCACTTTTGGCTGCATGGCATTCCCATAGGCACAACACCCAGTGTAAAAGTGCATGTTCTGCACAGAAGGCCTAAGCCTTCTTTAAAGTTCTTTGAAAAACAATTGCCACACAACTTGGTTTAAAGGTTTAAGTTTTAATTAAAAGTCTTCAAAATGTTTATGGTACCTAATGAGTTGAAAATGTTCTATACGACTGCTGGCAATAAGTGACTCTTGGAAAGACTCTTGTGAAAGCTTTTTTTTTCTTCTCCTTAAGTGCTTTGATTTGCATTTCTTTTGTAATCCAGAATAAAAATTCCAATTCATGAAATAATATGAATAAAATACCTCCTTTGTAGCTTTTGCTCTGCATAAAACCAACTGTGAAAGGAAGACCGAATTCACTTTCTTGAACGCTCAAATCAGCCTAGATGATGAAACACTTGGATTCTAGGATGTATTCTGAACAATTTTGTAATATTTTAGGGTGAAATAAGCTATTCCCTATCCTTTACAGCTTCAAGTGTAGGATATCTTCCTGATTGCTTATGGTCCACTGCTGTTAAGCCCTTGACTTGGTCCTACTTCAAAATTTTGCTCAGAAATGTTCCAGAAGCTGTGCTTTACCTAACAGTCTTAAGTAGGCACATCCCACTGTGACATATACCCAGAACAGTCTCTTTAGTCCTAAATACTCAGTAAATTATACTATCAGTGTTACGTGTGAATCTGTGAATCTTAGGAGCCTGCTTCAAGTACAGCAGGGTAGTGAACTAATAAAATATCCCCACAGCTCCAAAATAAGAGAAGGAAATCAAAGCAGAGTGAAAAGGCTTTTGCACTGACATGCAAACACATGGCCTCCAACAGTGGAGTTTGCTTGCATTACTTGTACCTTGCATCAACTCTGACAATAGTTTGTTGACTATTGGACAATAGACTCCGGATGTTAAAACTAACTTTTATGTGCATGCTTTTGAACTTTGACTATTAAAGGTTTTTTTTTTTCACCTAAGTAGTGACAATTGCATAACGTCCTTGTTGGATTGGGGTCAGCCACAATGTTTTCTCAAACCGTTGCGCTGCTAAGGTCTTTCTGCTCTACAATAGCAGTGAATGCTGCCATGTGCCACCACCTCGTGCACTTAGAAGTACACAAATATTTTAGCTGCATTTTTCAAAGGCACAACTTCAGTGGAGAACTTCCACACTGAAAATACAGCCAAATAGCACTATAAGATCTAAAAACCTAAGCAAGCCACGGCAATGCAAATGTCAGCTCTGTTTCACAACGCTACAGAGATGCTAACGAGCCCTGTATCTGCAGTTCATATAGTTATATCACGCTTAGCTTAGCTTTTTCTTCTTAAGTGCACCGCTTTTCAACATTTTTAGTAGAAATTATGTCATATTTAATACTCTTTTTCACAGTTATTTCATTCAAATAGTTTTTCTTTGTTCTTACACCTAACAGCATAAAACATTTACAAGCAAACTGTTAACTTGTAAAAGAGAATCACAATGCAAACCTCTAAATTTAATTTCATTCTTCAAAATGAAAGGCTTTTGCTACATACATTATACACTGTACATACTCGGAAAGACTAATGCTGCTGCTTTAAATGATTAAGACCGGAGTAAATCCAAGGGTGAGCTCTTCCAAGCTGTGCAGGCTGTGTATTAAAAAGCCTCAACTACTTCTTATTGTGCATAAGGCTAGGTGCGGTTTGAGACATTAAACACAAATCCTTGAAAGAGCCTAATAAAGTTAGATGCTTACATTCTTACTAAAAGGCAATGGAACCAGTCTCAGAATTTCCCATCAACATCCACCGAATCCTCTAGCCATGAGGTACGGTTGATTGAACTACCATGGGCCACTTCCATGGGGACTTGAAACAAGATGTTTATGAAGTATGAATGGCTCTAGGTCTCAGGGAATCCCTTTGAGGCTAAACACCATCCTGTACTGAGGCTGGTAAGGCACTGATGAACCACAAAGTTGCATTCATACACGTTTCTCTGGAA
>JASSUY010048950.1:0-133921 GCA_032466535.1 Forpus xanthops
GTTATCAGCACTGCTCCCAAGCCGAAAATCCACAACACAGTGCTGCACCAGCTACTACTTAAAGGAGAAAAACGACTCTTGCTGCTGAACCCATGATACCCTTAACATGGAGGTTTTCAGTCATTAACCATTCTGGTGTTCTGAGGAACTCATCCGGTACCAAAAATAATAAAATGCTGTCAAGCTATTTCATTTCACATGCACTTATCTGGGGAAACATTTCATTTTCCATACTTTATGGAGATTGAGCAATGACCATTCTGGACAAAAATATAAGTATTTCAATTTATAAACATGGCCAAGTTCATGGGAGTTGCAGGGAAAAGAGTTTCTTTGTTGTTTAACTCTGCAGAAACAGAGCAAATTTCTTAAGATCATGGCTTCCTTCCACGGAAGGGATAGCTAGGGAGCCTGATAGGGATGCTGGAGCTCTGGTCTGGTTGTATAATAGAGATTGTACAGCCGATATATACTACAGCATAGCAGCACTTCTGAATCAAAGCATTTCTGGACTGAGATGAGCAAGCCCCCTTTGTAATGAAAATAAGTTTCCCAGAAAATTGTCCATTCAGCATTAACAATTTCACTTGTCAAGAACTGGATTTAACAATTTTCAACCAGCCCCATTAACCATTTTTGCCAAAACACTGCATCTTTAACTTTGCAAAAAGCAAGGGGAAGTAATCACCAGTAAAGAAGACATTACTTTTATGCAAAAATATACAGCATCGTTACTTCTGAAATTACCATCCTGAAAACATTTCCTACCATAAATGTTACTGCTCAGAATCACTAAAGCCTATTAAAGTAATTTTAAATAGGATACTCCACAATATCAGCTCATTGACAACATCATAGATAACATCTCAAATAGGTAGTCAGGTGTGAAAATGCGATTGCTTCCTGGAGAGCCAGATGCAAGAACCAGAAATGCTATTCAGGAATTTCTTTAAGTGTTCAAGCCTCTGTAAGTGGACATGACCAGTCATGGATACTAGCAGCAAATAACAGCTGGTGTAGACAGAAAGATGCACACGAGGCACAGAAAGGGAATAAGAAGCAGTGATTTCTGAAAGAAAGGTTTGTGGAAGTTCCCAACCACAGCAAAGAAGAGATATAAAAAAAATCACAATACAGCAAGAATTTATTCCCAGTGGCACAACTGAGAAATTAAATACACCGTTTCAAAAGGTATTTTGTTAAACTACATACCAGCAGGATATAAAGTAGAAAAGCTATCATAAAAATTATCTGCTGAAGTAACAAATAAAAGGCATTAACTTACAGGGGAAAAAAAAAAGGGAAAAATAAAGACTACATTAGAAAGTGTGGCAGTCTCCATTTCAAAGTCATATAAACTCTCTAATTCCATGGGAATATTCACTGAAGTGGGGCCAGCAGAGCTGGGTGTCCTCACATACACTTAGGTTTCTGTGTAGATTCTGTACTGCAGAGAAAGCAGAGAAGAGCAAGTATTCCAGCAAACACCCCTTCCTGCAATGCAAACAAAACATAGTCTTAAATGCCTTCTGACTCTAAAAATCCAAAGTATTTCAAACAATCCTGCATTCACCCATTATTTCTTATTGGTATAAGGCTCAGGAATACTTTTAAACTGTGATTCCACTGAAATCTCTCAGATATACAGGGACACATTATCTGAAAGTCTACTCAGAAAGGCTCAGAAAGTCTATCATGCTATATACATGTAGGACTATATCAAAGAATGGAAATTAGGTCTTATTAAGCCTGCTAGTTCCTACATCCCATATAGCCAGCAGAGAGAGCAGGAGCAGTACTAAATGCAACCGACAGTGGCTGGCTGCAGCATGGACCTGTTCCTCTACACTGTATTGACAATCTGCTAAGAACTGTTCCAGTTTGTGCTCTTCCTTGCTCTCAAGAGCTATGGAACCCAGGCATCATGGTCAACAGTTTGAAAATGCTGCAAGGATTTTGTCCTTTGGACAAAATTCTGCCTTGCTTGGTTATTTTAAAACACTGAATTAAGCTGTATCTATGTTCATTGCAGATTGTATTCTTTTATGCAGAGTCCATTCTCAATTTGTGAATCCCTCCTTCCTCCCAAAAAAACAAACCCAAATAAACCAAACACCAAAACCAAACAATCAGACGAGAAGCAGGACCTCTGCCAGACAACACCTAACAGCCACCATGGAGCTGCTGCTTGCATGGAGCATCCTAGCATAGGTGAGAACTTCAGATTTGGCCTTTCTGGTATTTGTAATCCTAATCGCCTATGTGATCAGATGAACTTGAACATCCATGAACACACGGCCATATGGTTACCTGTTTTCCAAAACCCAAACATGTAATTACAGTCATTTTAATGGTATTATTGTTCTAACATCACTAAGCCATAATCAAAACTTTAAAAAGTCCAACTAAACCCCACCTTTAAGCTCTTTTTTACAAACTCCTTTCTATTGACAATCACAACAATCCTCATGTTTGAGTAAGAAATTTGGTATTTTTCCTTAATTAATCACAGTTGATTTATGTTTGTTTTTCCCTATGTGAACAATGCAGATGGTCAGAACCACACTTTGGCTGCTAAAGAAATGGTTTGGACAAAACTTGATGCAACTCATACCTCAGAAAAACAAAAAAAAAAGGAATTTTTTTTTGCCTTTATGAAGCTGCTCTTAATTATAGATATTAATACCATGAATACGCATCTGTTTCCAAGGACAGCACACAGGCAGGTTGCTTTATAACCTGATGTGTAAAAGTTGCAACCTCCACAAACAAGAGCAGCAGTAATCTAACAGGGGATCATAATAAGCTGTTATTTTAGCATTAGGTGCAAAGTGAGTATTTATAAATGGAGTCTGAACACTGAGCTTGTTCTCAGAGTAAGTCAGCTGCCATATGCCATCATTTTCAGGAGAGGAAGGGAAGGTATGACAGAAGCCTGTGAATTCTCAAGCATGTCAAGAGAAGACAAGGAACTTTCAGGTCACGACAGACTGGTGTTTCATGTCAAGGAAGGAAAATGATGCTCAGAGTCAGCGATCACAGTGGGGAACAGAATTTACTTCAAAAGAAGATCTTGGTTTCTGAGCCATCCTAAACACCAGTGTAACTCTATGAACGCAGCCTCATGTTTTCCTAGCAGTTCCATCCTCTCTCCAGTCAAATCGGGCCCACTACAGAAACCTGCTAAGATTAACCAGATGTTACTTTTTTTTTCCACAGACTCCAGGCCATAACCTCAAAAGATACCCCATTGCACACAACTTATTGTGTCTTCTTTAAATTTATTTTTTGTTTTCTAGTGTTATTCAGTTCTTCTACCTTTTAGTGACTGTGAATATTCCTGACACACCAAGGTTGCATAGGCTCTGATATTTTTAGTGTCTACTGCCTATAAGCTAAAATTAAAACTTCCCTGACACCCTTTTTCTTTTCCTTTTTACTTCTGGTTTTTACAATAAGCAACTGGAGCATTATTAGGAACATTTACAAGTAGTTTTGGATTTTCCCTGTTTAAAGAAAAGATGTATAAAGCCAACAAAAGAAATTTGTTAATGGGAGGATCTTAATACACTATTTCCACCAGATGATATCATGACAAGTGACTTGTAAAAGTTGGCAGATTGCTCACAAGAGTGCCACAGAGTGAGCTTCTGCTCAGGGGTGTAGCACCCTCATAGGTTTGGAATTGGGGTTGGAGGTTACAATACCTCAAACACTATTCCTTCTTCATTACTGTTTGTATAGACAAGCAATTTCCCATTTGTTCATATCAATTTCTCATAAAGTAGGCCTGACAAATAACCCCATGTCAAAGGGGCACTGTGCGGCCTGCCTTACTGATAACCACATGGCTCTTTGGGATGAAAGGCACCTTAGACGCACAATCACAGCTGGCATTATCGTGCATTGCTCACACCAGCTCCTCATTTTCATGTTCTGTGTTTCCCTCAGCTGTGAAATTTTATTCCATCCACTTTCTTCTGCCAATTGCCTTGGATTCCAGACAATTCTCACTCCATCCTCTGCCAACAGACCAATGGGAGTACTTTATAATGGAATAATCTGCAGCATATCTCAAAGCAATTGCTATTTTCTATCTAAGGCTCCATCCAATGACTTCCTTGCTGTAATAATGCAAGAGTTATCATTAACATCACTTCATATAGGAAACATACAGGTTCTCAGAGAGACTGACAATGTCTTGGCTGTTTCCTTTCTCTTCCATTTTAATACCTTGAATGAAAAGGCATACTCTCTCTACCTTGAGCTCTAAGGAGATCAGCACAGCTGTGCCCCTGAAGACAGAATAAGCTACTTTTGGGGGACTCCAAGCAATCAGACTTGAGAGCTTCCTTTAAAGACAAACTCATCATATTAAAAACTACAAATGAACTAACTGTATTTACCTATAGTGAATAAAACCTTTTCATTTAAATTTTTAAGGCACTGAATTTTGCCAAGAAGAAAATACTCCACCAAGTTGTTTAAAATTCAGCTGAGAAAACAACAAAGCATTTCTGAAAGCATCCATTACTGAAATAGTTAATAGTGAATATCGTTGGGGGTAGAAGGGAACCAAGGAAGTTACAACTTGGAACAAGACACAAATCCTCCTGAGATATTTGCTATAAGATCATTTGTTATTCTACCTAAAAAAGGACGTGCTCTTACAAACATAAAAAAATCCCCCAAACCAAACCAAAGAACCCAACTCAAAACCTCACAGGAGAACTCGGAACAGAATTATGATTTACTCTTGTTTACTTATGGCAACAGTTTTCTCAGTGAAATACCTGAAGTATGTTTTATCAAGTCCTCTTTATTAACAGCTACTCTGCTTGCTTTGTTCTATCTAGTGCCTTCTTAAAACATGCACACTTCCTTCAGTATGCGTTTCTTTTTAGAAGAGCCAATAAAATATAACCAGTAAATTCAGGCATTGGGAGGGTATATTACTAAATTGCAAATTAAATGCATATGGGTTAAACTACTCATATTTTACAAACCACTTACTGGAAACCAATCCAAAACAACAACAAGCATCCTCAAACATTCTCTGGTCAAGCTCCCATTCAAGATGAATTTTGTCATCTTATTAACTCCATTATTAAATGAGTGTTTGGTATTTACCAATTTGGTACTTACCCATTTTTCAGAATGACTTTTGAACCCTGATCACAACTACAGCTCCTACGTGCTGGGTGCCATACAAATGCATTGCTACAACCTTGGTTTCCTCAGTATGTCAAATTATTTATGACATACATGACTCAACTCATTAAACTTTACACATTTTGGCCTTTATATATACTATTACAGTTCAATAAAACCGTAACAATGTGCATGAATTTGCCGCGCTGAATCTTCTCTTCACACTGTAACATTTGTGTGATTTTTATGAGCGTATGAAAAATGCCAGCTGCAACAATAAAACCAGGCCACACAGGTTGTAACGGTGCTAGTACAGACATCAGCAGCACCAAGTCTCATGCACACTGTAATACCAATAGATGCCTGTCAAATGGTGCAATGACAGCTCGCAAGAAAGAAGTGTGTATCTGAAGTCAGATCCTTCCTGGCAGAAAGGCTGACCAAGGCACAGTTTCAGAAAGCACTCAGAGAAAGGTAGCTGAAGCTCATTCAGGTTGGATGTACATTATCTGTTAGCATACACTCAAATAAAAGGTAAACCAGGATCAAAACCTCCCTGTACCCAAACTGCCAACCTGATCTATAGGCAAATAAAAGCTTTAATATTAAAAAAAAAAAACAGTTAATATATTTAAAATGTCAACCATAAGGACTTCCTCGAACACCAAACTGTAAGACAGAAGAAAATCAGGCTGAACACAACCTTGATTGTTCCAAGAAAGCTGTGCTTAGCTTTCTGAAAGGTCAGAGAACATACTGCAGGTGGCCGGAGTAGCTTGGAATAGGCTGTGCTACTTGTGCTACTATTATCTCTTGCTTGCCGTTTAGTTCCCAAGCTGCTTCCAAACGTAGTCTGAGCTACTGCTGTCTTCGGGCTATTGGCCACAAAGCTAGAAATATAAAAAACTGTAGAACCTTGATGAAACTTCAGCACAAGTGGAGTATCTGGTCCTGCAAACCTACCAAATTATAACGTAATGCTGACTAAATAATCACTTGGCATTCAGAATCCCTGTATGTACAACTCATTTCTGAGAGTGGAAGAAACCAGGAGTCGATCTATCTGGTTTCCAGGAAAAGCGACAGCCTCCTATCTGCAGTACAAATTATAAACAAATTATGTTTAACTGGGATCACTATTACACACTGATTTTATAAAACACCATGGATTCATTTCTTTTGGAAGGCTATGAATCAGGTTATCATGGCTCAATTTGAAGTATGATCTATTGGAGTTTGAGGTAAGCAAAATATGGGTTTAAAGCTTAAAATGGATTAAAGTCATTGTATGTGCTATAAAAATTAATTTTTTTGTGGATGATTTAAGAAATATGATACTTGAGGACTATACTTAAGTATGTGCTGATCAGAATACTACATTATCTTGCTTGAGTCTTTACAAAATGGAACTCAAGTTCTCGGATCAGGCACCACAAACTGTAGCCAAGTTTTCTATTTTAAACCCATCCTGGCAAGCCATGATTTTCTACTGGTAGCAGACCACTTTCCATCCTGATCCCATCACCTCCACCAAGGGCTCACAAGGGAGAACTCCTTTTAAAGGGAAGATATCAAATACAGACCACACAGTTTAAAACAGAAAGCTCTTAGAAAGATGTAGTGCTGCTGCAGAGCTCAGATTTAAATGCTGTAGATTTGTGTTACTTTTGAGCTCTTCCGCTTACTGCCTACGCTGATCCTGACACCAAAGGATCATGTAGGAGGAACAGCAAGAGTCTTCTCTTTGTAGAAAGCTAAACTCGCTGCTGGAAAGAAATGGAAAGGCACCAGTCTCTGCCTCTGTGCTTTGATGAAGAGATGCTTCTGCTCAGTTTCTCCAGGATTATCAATGCCTTGCCTGCAACATCAGTGCACAAAGCCAACGCTCCGCTCCTGATGGTCAGCTCCATGATCCTGGATTGTTAAAAGCTCAAGCACTGGCCTCAAATTTAGGGAGCAGCTGGAAATAAACATTGGATGTAAGGCTTTTGCCCTTTGAGAAAAGGCTTAGTCTATCCCATACACATACCGCTCCCTTCTCCTTGAAGCATGGAAGATGAGCTAACAGCTGTGTGAGGGAGCCAGAGGACCTGGCAAAGCTCTCCCCAGGAGAGTCTAAATATATTCACAGAAAACAATGATAATTTGTGTTCACATCTGAGACCCCAACTCCTGTTTCATGACTTTCCTGTTTCATTTCTCTGCAGAAACATGGAGAGTGTGCATGTAACTCAAATATGTAACACACGCTTGAGTTAAATAACTTGTTTCCATCTGTTGTACCATTTGAAATGCTTCTCATTTTCATCTGCTATGCTATGGCAGCATGCTGTGATCACTTCGGATTGTAACTGTATCTTATTTTCTGAAGCACTTTTCTAAAAATGTTGGCCAGAGGAAAAATATGAAAACCCCTGAGCTTTCAAAAGTTATTCACTCATAACACACAATGAAATTTAGCAGCCGTTTACTCCCAGGCAGCCAGCATACTCTACTACTATACTATAATATTCATATTATAATAAACACAGAGTAACATTTAACAGTTTAACATAAAATCACGAATGTTTCTATAATTTTACTCAAAATAATAAACTCAAACTAGTATGAGTTCCACAAGCCACTAAGTACTCTGCCTTGGAACAAAAAGGCATGGTCAACAAAGTTTTTTTAACGTGAATTCAACAAGATATGGTAGACCAGGGAGTATCCAAGTAGCTATCGCTACCACCTTCAGAGACGTTCCGTCTCATGTATTTCATCAATACTTTAAACAATGGACTAAGAGAAAAGCAAGCGCTTTGTGGCATGAAGTAAATAAGTCACACCCACGAGGAAACCACAGCATTCTACAGATGAGGATGCTAGGCAGAACACAGGGCTGAATCAAAGCGCAGCAGGTGAAGGCAATGCTGAGCCTCAGAGCTGCAGATCAGCAGCAGCTGTCTTCAGCACTCCCATACTCTGGAGGGATTTCTTATTTCATTGGAACATCCCAGTATGGAGGAAGTAAAAAGGCAGAGTCATATTATTAAATGTGTGCTTGTTCAGCAGGTCCTTCCCTAAGTGATTCCAGAAGTTGACTTCATTCTGGGCTACTGTGGTGAAAGGCAATAAATCAAAACAAGGCGCTGGCAGAGTGATGAAGGATGAGCTGAGTCTGCTGAGGTGGTGCCATTTACAGGCCTGTGGGGATATATTACAGAGGATGAGACAGAAGAGGCAAAACAGCAAACACACCTGGAATCACTGAACTGGGTAAAATTTACCACGAGGTAAAGGCCAAGATTAAGGTTGTCCAAGGAGAAAGGGTATGCAATCATCAAAACAGCAGCTGTGCAAGCAGCCTCCAGCTCTGGAGGCTTTCCAGTTGGCTCTATGTATGCAGAGCATGGTGCTGGCTAACAGACAGCTCAGTTTACCCAAAGCAACAGTCCCCAACACTTTCGTGGAGGCTCTGCAATAGCATTCCTCCAGCAAGTACTGCTATTGCAAGTACATCTCAGAGCATGGACAGGATTTCACATTTCCATATCTCCTCCCCCTGTTTACTCATGGCTCCTGGGGCTGTGCAATTCTCACCCACTCCTCATGTCCCACTGCTGCCACCTTATCAGTCTGAGAGACTTCAGGTCAGTTAACATAGGAGAGGAAACAGAATGGTTGTGAAAACCTGGCTTCAGCAGCCAAGGAGATCATTTGAAGATGTTCCTTAGGGGTCCAATAAAGCACCCACCAATATACTGGAGAAGCTCCCATGGGCTTCTGTGACAGCTGGACTGCAATCTAGAGGTCTATTCAGTACAAGTCCAAACTGCAGAAACACAAAACCAAAATCCCAACTCCCTCCTTAAAAAAAAAATCTTCCCTCCATTTAGTTTTATTCTTGGTGTCATTTTTATGTGTCTTACAGTCCAAAGAGTCCTTCTTCCTATCACCCTCCTGGACCTTCATGATCACATCTGACAGTAATTTACGGACCAGTACCCTCAGCTAAGCCAGTGCCTTATTTACAGGGAACAACGAGAATACTATTCTGTATAAATTATGCATAATCACTATTTATCAAGCTGGGTTAATTGGCACATAACAAAAGAGTTGTCTGGTGCACAGCTGAATAATGTGGAAGCCAAAATTGATGGAAATGGTACAGTAAGAGCCTGACTGTGAAGGGAAAGTCATATTACTACATGTTAATTCTTAACTGACTGCTGCCCTTTCAGAGGAGGGGGCAGCCAAATGAGACAGGCCTAAGTCTGAAATTATTTGTTAACCTCAGAGGGTTTAGACAGATTGCTACAGCTTTAAATACTGGTTCAAAGTCTGCTCTTAGCCAGCTGTATAGTAGAATACTAACCTATTGCAAATCCACTGCTTTTCTGTGCTTCACAAGACCCTGCTACATCCATAAGCAGAAAACAATCTCATTAATCAGCAGCAACAGCATGAAACTGTAGCCTGCAGGGGTACATGTGATAGTGATAGAGAGGTGGGACTCTTCCCACATCTTGTCCTTATAGAGAAAAAGCTAAATGCCTCATACAAGAACCAAGAATCCTAGGGACGGTAGTGATAGGATATGGCATAACGGGTTCAAACTTAAACGGGAAGTTTAGACTGGGTATAAGGAAGAAGTTCTTTACTGTGAGGGTGATGAGGCACTGGAATGGGTTGCTCAGGGAAGCTGTGAATGCCCCATCCTTGGCAGTGCTCAAGGCCAGGTTGAACAGAGCCTTTGGTGACATGGTTTAGTGGGAGGTGTCCCTGTCCATGGCAAGGGGGCTGGAACTGGATGATCATTAGGTCCTTTCCAATCCTAACTATTCTATGATTCTAAGACCTCCTCAGAAACCTAGTATGTTATGAGACAGTGGCAGTATGGGGCAGCACTTGAATTTCTCTAGAACAGCACAAATCTGAAGAACTGCAGCTTGGTCAACCTTATTCTGCACGTACAGAATTGCTTCACTGACGCCAGTGAGGTTTTACTCACTGGTAATTGAGGATGCCCTCAATCCCAAAGCTGTGTCCACAAATTCTAATGTGTTTACATGTTAGAATTGTTTTCATGAACAGGCGGAAGTATGTGTTCCAGACACTGAATCAGAGCTGAGGGTCACAATACCAAGAGTTTCCCTCTAGAAGGAAAGGATGCATTAATATCTAACTGTACTAGAGGTATCCAGCAGATTTATTTACACTATGGCACATCCACACTTCCCTAGTCTCTTCTCTACTAATGTCTACTAAATTCTCTCTGAGAGAGAAATCACCTGCAAATTAGTGACTTCAAAGAACAGCCCTTTCTCCCTCAACTTCCATAACTTCCATAAGTCCCATAACTTCCACTCCTATAAGTTAGAAGTTTTTATTCATAACCACCATCCATGACAGAGAATATTGCTGTGATCTCACCACATTTGTAGTTTCATCAGCATAAACACAACGAATGCAGAACCACGATTTTTGTAACTGATTCTGCATTATGTTATCTTCTTTACAGCTTCTCTGTACTGGAAACATGGTTAACAAACACTACTTTTCCTCTGATAATATTCTGAGATTTGCCAAAGTTACCAAACTACATGCACTATTCACACCATAGCTTATAAACAGTGAGCTACAATCCCTGCTTTGCATCCACACCCTTCTACCCGAGAGCCTCTGAAGCCTCCATTCTTGGTGCCCCTTGAAAAGCCTGAAGTGACCCAAGGAAACAAGGTTTCATGTGCAAAAGCAGGTTCATTGCCCTTCCCCTCCCCCCTTTATTTTTATCTTTACTGCCAAAAACATCTGAAGTCACTGGCATTTCTTTTGATCAAAAAAGTGGAATTTGACAGGTCAGACTGCACATGATGGGTATCAAATACAAAGATTAACAGCAGTGATGTCATGAACTTTTCTTGATTCGTATCCACAGTTAACCAGTCTGCTCACTGTTTGTAGTATTTTCACATTCTGAATTTCTAGGTTGGATAATTTGTATTGTATTTCAAACACAGGCCTGTTTTAACATAATGTCTCTCTGCCTGTAAATGCATTTCTTTAAAACAGCAAAGTTTTCGGTACTGAAATAACTACTCTTTCAACCTACTCTTTAATCATCTTTATCAAACCTAGCTTCCAACTCATTTCTTAGCCTCTTGGTTCATGGACATGCTCCATCCTCAGGGATGCATCAACATCCTTAATCCAAATCTCACTGTAATAGCAGCAGTTATTATAAGCATCTAAAAAATTCTCCTCTCCAGCTTTTGACAAGAATCACTAAAGCTGCTAACTCTTTGCTTGTATACAACAACAAATTCCAAGCATCCTGCAAAAATACTCTGTAAACTCAGGTGGGAGAGGAAAGTCAGGGCAGGGACAAGTGCAAAAGAACAGAAGCAAGTCTTTTCTGGTCTTGGGAACAAAACTTCTAATCATTACAGCAGAAAATAAGTATGAATTTCTAAAGAGCAATGCACTGGGGATCCTTCCTTTGGTAAGACACTTCAGTGACTCTTCCAGAGCTCTCAACCAGTCCTTGACATATCATACTGAGCTAGCCTATTTAAGGGGCATTGTTCACCCAAGGAACACGCAGATGAATCTCACAACTGTGCAGTACCCAGATCTGTACGAAGCCTGGGGAAAACAGCCTTAAAATGGCATTGTGCATCCCTATGACAGTAGTCCCCAGAGCCAATCTACCAGCACTGAACAGCTTAACTGTAGCAGTTTAGATGACAGGTAGCAATAAATTTCTCTGTCTTAAGGAATGTTCTCATATGGCTGTACTGATGCTCCAGCTCTGCAGTAAATTGCAAGATGAGCTCTTTCCAGAAGAGCATCGTCACCCTGAATTCTTGTCCCAACTTCTGGTTATCCGTTGTTTGCAGCCCTGCCCTCCTGGGAGGTCAACCACTGAACAAAACTGGGCTAAGGTTAGGAAGGATCTCACCAAGAGCTATCAAACTGGAAAGAAACACTGACAGTTCTGGAGGACAGGACTAGGCTCTGTAGGTAGATAGGGAAGCCTTTATTCACAGCAGGCAGGGGCGTAAGCATAGAAGGAACTGTTTCGTGAACTCAATGAACTCAATTAATTTTTCAGCTCTTTTTTAGGTAAGCTTAAAATCAAAAAAATCAGCTTGCTATGCACAACAGAATAGAAACTGGCACGTGACTCCAGTTAGAGACTGTAAGTAACGCTCTGCTTTAAAAGTACCCTTGTCCTACCAAAACCAAGGTTATTAAGTTTCTGCTTTACTGATTTCTTTTAAATTAATTCACAATATATTTTAGGTTTTATAGATCTATTACTCTGAATTTTAACTTGCAAATACCACTGCTAATTTCAGTTTACATTTAAAATAAATATTCTTCTTTTGTTAAAGCCAGTGTTAGCAGTCATCAAGAGACACATTCATGTCATTTGACTAAAAGTAGCTCTTCACAAACTTAGGTTCCAAACTAGGAACTCTCTCTCACTACACACACATATATATCTTAAATAATTCTATACTGCCCATCAAAACAGCATGTAAAAGAAAGGACTATGATAATGTGTCTTTGTGTTTGTTTAAGCTAATACATCCTACAGAGCTAATGCTAGGCTATTGCTACTGAATTTTCCTACTCTGATATTCAAACAGACTCCCTGACAGTGTCAAACTTCTCAAAATGGCCCATCAACAGATTATACTTTTGGTACTTGAAAATTTTGTAGGTCTTGGAATAGATTTATTTGGTGAACTCAGGGAGTAAAGCTTTTCAGAAAGATTAATGGACTAAATGAAGTGTCTCTCCAGACTATAATAGAAGGTATAAGAGACCTCATTTTCCAAGAAATGTCAGTTATAGGCACAGAAGACTTCCTTGTACTCTGATTTTCTCTGTATATTTTCCATTTACATGAACCAGCCCAAGCCCTCCTTCCCCCAGCAATGTTATCAGTGAAACAATACCTTGCTATAACAAAAATAGCAGAGAAACTTGCATAAGAAAAATGAATTTGATAACAATAGAATGACTTTCTCATAATAATTTAATAAGTTGAAGACATGAAGATTTAAATCTTCCAGTAGAACTGCATAAAAAGGACTGATAAATTCATCAGCTCTTTCAAGCTTTGCAAAGAAGCTCAGACAGTTCCTTCTTACCTCCTGTTCTATAGAGATCACCTATAAAAGAAAACCAGGCATTCAAGTCCTTCTGTTATGCCATTCTTTGCCTCTGGGGCTAAACACACTGTTGAATCTGCAGTAAGTAAACATGAAACACATAATGATATTCCAATTTGTTTCTGATCTTTCTCATTGGATTAACATACTTGTAACACCCTTTCTGGTTAGGAGCATGATCATGAACCCTGAAGTTACTGTATGGACATATGGCAAGCTACTGTCCTATACAGTTTTCCACTGAACCAAGAAAAGCCTGCAGAAACATGCTTGAAATGCAAATGCAATTTGGCTGTCACTCGTTTTAGATAAGAATGGTCAGTCCGTTATTTCAAAAAGTCTTAAGACTCACAGAAACCACATCAAACAAAACCAAACTACAAACTCCATGACCTGAAAGTGCCCAGATTATTTTGAAACCATCAAAATAATTTAAAACCAAACAAAACCACCCTTTCCTGGCTCTCCATTTTTTCATAGCTTAGTGAAGCTACTCTGAAATTAAAACCTATTGAAGGCATCCTATTAAAGAAAGCGATCAGGATTTGAGTTGCTGCATCGAAGGAGGGTGTTTTCCTTTGTTCAAGTAATAAATTTGTGTTATCCCAGCTTCTTTTTCTCATCTTCTTCAATGTATTTATTCCATCCTTAGCTGGATACAAAGAGTTTCAAAAGATGATTTCCAAGGCAGTTTCAGGTGCCGCACTCAGCTCAGCCCTCTTAAACTTTTTTATGGATTTAACAGCATACTTTTATATACAGTCCTTCCTCTCTTTCTTGTTACTGTATTAAAAAATGAAGACAAAGGTGATGGGACTAACAAACACAGGTACGTGACAGTGCAGCAAGGCACAAATCACTGCTACTTGCGTAAATAAAAGAAAAAAGAAGAAATCTTTTTTTCACCTCTGGCTCATTTCAATGACAGTCATGTTGGTGCTATGAGTAAGAACAGCAGGAAAGACAATTTTACACCCTGTATATGCAATCCATAAATTCGGTGTCTCTTTAAGCACAGAACCTTTGGATTTTATTCTGTTTTAATCTGCGTTTGATAAAAATCTTTCACCCCATCAAAGTTCTCAGGTTATACGTAAATTCATACAGTGGTCAGCTGACAGGAGCCTCCTTTTTACACTGGAGGAAACGAAATACTCTGAATCTGTCCTCTTATTTTGTTGAGGGGCTACAGGAACAGGAGAGATTGACAGAAGCAGGATAATTTAGTAGCCATGAATATATGGATACACACTACACATTAGTTCCAAAAGAAGAAAGTATGATTTAATTTCTGTTCTGCAGAAAGAATGCTTCCCTGCCATAAAATTTACCCATGATACAGTAATTGAAAATCTTTCAAAACAGCACCAGCAAACACACCAAGGTTGTGCCCTAGAAGCAATTTCACATCCTAGAAGTGTAATTTAACTGTTTTGGCTCTGGATCCTTTTCTAAGCTGTGGTTTCTCTTCACTTACTTGGTCCTTTCCTTCCTCCCTCCCAGCCCCCAAAACTATTCTCAAACACAAAACAGCCTGCTATCACACAACTGACTTTGAATAAAAACGTAACATGGAGTATAGTATTAGGGAACAAAAAGAAAGCATCAAACTGCCACAATAAAAATATTTTCTTTTACCAAATGGATGGTTCAAATAATTGTAAATAAGTGTCTGGGATTTCCATGACTTCAGCTAAGCACAATAAATGCACTGGGTCAAGCCAATAAGAGAAACTAATCACATTCTACGGAGCTGTAGTCTTCTGAAAAGCCGCATTCTGAAGTCTCTTTCTAAAACCGTTGGAGATACAGAATCCATTCAAACTTCCCAAATGAGGGAGAGGATCCAAAGGACAGTCAGTTAATTAGAGCCAACGATGTGGGAAATGCAAGATAATTAAATTCTCCTCCTAAAAGATTTATTTCTGAATATCAGAATATTCTGAATATAGAGACTCAGGGAGCAAGTGAAAAATTCATCTCACCCCATAAAATCTAACTCACATTTGTGAAACTCTCCTCAGGAAATGAGCAACGGCATTGATATGTAGCTTGTTAAAAAACATTACTGATTACAGTACTATTACACAATGATGCTGCTGTACATATACTTTTTACATTTTTGTCCTTGATATAAGCAGATGTTGTAGGCACAAACAGGAGATGTGCGTTTTACCCATGACGCAACTGTAGTGGAAAAAAATAAAAACAAGTTTGCTCTGAAAAGAAAAAGAAATTAACTGAAACGTCTTAAAAATAAAGAAAATCAACCATAGGAGGAAACATTATTTAGGAGGTAAGGTTTTTTCCTCTAAATCAGGGTTTCTGTTATATTGCTGCCTAAGGTTAGAAAAAGTTTTCCAGGGTCATCTATTCAAGTAGATTGTTCAGATGAAGAACTCAGGCGTGTGATCAACTAGATCTGAAAAATAACTACTTATTTAAGCTAAGCAAGCTTATATGTTGTCACTCTCTAGAAAGACAAACCAATAAATAAATCCAGAAGCAGAGATTTGACTGACTTCTAATGGAAGATTGTGGTGGAGACTACACACAGTCACGTTGGCTCTTGCAACGGAAAAGCTGTTAATGCCTTTACGGAGAAGTGCACATAATATTGAAGATCACATGTAAAGACTTTTAGCTACAAGCCATATACAAGCTCAAGTGACAATATTGCCCTGTTTCCTCCTCTGCTGTTGTTTTCTTAAGAATCCAGATAATCAGCACATGTCATCCTTATTGCCATAATTGATCTCACATCTTTAAAAGACAAGCAGGACAGAGTCAGTCATACAGCAGCTCCAAGGAAGAACAAGACAATAATGCTTCAGGAAAGCCATCTTTCCTCAGAATTCCAGAAAATTCTCCTCTTTACTCTGAGGTGAACACTAGAAAACATCACGCTTTTCCATATCTATTTTTTCCACTTCTCCATCTGGCAGAGGAAGCCAGAAAAGCAAAGGTACTGAGAATATGTACCAAGCAAAAATACCCACTTTTCAATACCCAAATTAGCTTCTGAGTAACTTGATACTGCAGCTGAATGGCCAAATTTGCATCCATGCTTTAATTAGAGATAAGGGGAATGCCTACTGTTTGCATTTACAGTATACCTGGCTCATGAGCAGCAGGAGCAAGTTCAGGCATCACAACTGCTCAGCCTTTGCTGTTCTGATGTTTTGTTTCAGCAGGGGATCCTTCAAGAACAATTAAGCACAGCCATTCACAGCTGAAGAGACCCTGAATTTTGCGAAGTGTGACAGCTAATGTTTCATCCTTGCTACTGTATCTTGTCAACCACTGTACCACACAGATTTCCAACAGAATCCACCTCTACACTGACAGCATGGGGGCGGAGTGTCTATTCTCCCATAAATGTGTAGGATATCTATTCTGCTAACTCATCCACTTTTATAGAGGATGAGCATGTAAATATGTAAATAGCCCATTTCCTAACATGAAATTCAATTTTTAGAGAAAGAATTCAAAAATAAACCACCATGAAGTTAATGTGGTTGTATTACAACACCTTCATTGCAGAGGCTGATACAAAAGAACAGAAAGTAGAAGTGTTGAGCAGAAGGAAATGGGAAAAGTGACATAGTAAGATCTGAGAAGCCAATGACAAGAGATGCTCAAATGAAGCTTTTTCACGGTTACAAATATATAACATATTGGTAAAGAAAAATCTCACACTATGAATTAAAAAGAAGAAAGAACAGGAGAAAAACATATTTTCCTATTCAGGAAATTGAGTTTATGCCATGGAAAACCGAAATTATGATTAAAAAAAATACTCCATTTGGAAGCTATCACAGGTGACACAAACTGAAGAGAATGTGAAACTTTGGCAACTGAACCACACAAATTTGTAAAGATTTCTACCCACTCCACTGCCCCAAAGAACTGTTAGCTGTCATTTTAAGAATCACAGTGACAAAAATCTGCTCCGATCTACTTACACCAGGCATGGTAAGTCAACCTACTCCAGGTGTGATCTGGAATGACATGTTTTATGAAACCTTAAATGCAGTTACTTAATATATTTGCTACAATTGCAAATATATGTTAAAGCACACCCAAGCATTCTACAGTTACATCTGTCACCACTGCACACTGTTGAAGTTCAATGTACCTATCAGTTTAGGTAAATAGAGGGAAAGCCTGCTCTCAGAGAAGCTATTGGAGACACTGGCGCTATTTCAGATATAATCAAGTAAGCATTAGTAATACTTTAAAAAAATTGCGTTGACCATTTTAATCTACTTTCGATCACTCATGACTACAGAGCAAGACATTGGAAATTTTCAAGGACAGTACTTAAAATCTCTCTAATCTTTATTCAACAATCACAGTTTTTCAGGATACAAATACTTCAAACATACAGCAATGCACAAATGGAAGGTCACATCCTCTAAAACACATGAGGGGTTTTATTTCAACTTTTGGGGCTTGTTCTAACCCATTTTGAGTTAGAACAACAGATTGCGCCACTGAAGGGACAGAAGCTGCAGCCAAAGGGCCATCTGCTAAGCTTCCCTCCAGTGAGTCCCACAGCAAAAACTGATGTGATGGAGCAACCCAGGCAACTGGGATACACATCATTAAGTAATGACAGAATGAAGGATGAAAAACTTTTCGGGGTAAACGTAGACGAACACAATCACTGCATCACCACATCTTTTTAAATACAAAAGTCAAAGAGGAAGGAACTTGCTATGAAGTCAGAAGACTACCACCATATGTACTGAAAACAGGGCTTGCCTCAAGGTTTTCTTTGATTTTTAAAGCAAAACTGTGGTAATAGAGTAGATTTAAACGGTTGCTTTTGTATCTGCACCTTATAAGAAATCCTTTACTCATTTAATAAAATACAATTTTCTCCACCATCACAGCAAAAGATAATTTAGACCAGTTAGCATCTATTGGGGTTTCATTGTGTCTGCTGATTTCAACAAAAATCTGTTAACTGGTTGCTTCAAATGAAGGTACTGTAACATTCCTCAGAGCCCGATACTCCATTCTGTATTCCTTCAAGTAACTTCTAATACTTGTGAACCAGGATTGAGAAACATCTATGTATACACTGCCTATAAGGACATATAATTCAGTGTATCATTTCATAACCCAGCTGTCAACAGAGACAACATTTCTATAATACATGTATTGTATGCGTGCCAGTATGAGATGAATAGTCCTGTAACTGTAATCAATACCGTTCATTCAAACAACTGGCAGCAGCATTTCAGACAACTGGCAATTTCATCAGTTTCACTGGGCTGCCCAAAAATAAACAGCTTGAGAGGAATGAATGATCTCTGTGGTTATCTATAAATAATACTAATCTCAGCCATTTGTCTTAGGGGGTTCATCAATGGGAGCTGCAAAGTCTCATACCAGGGCAAAAGGCACGGCAGGCTTCAAGAAACTAATGCTGAAGAATTAACGCTGCTGGCTTTTCATACACCCAGTTACTGTATTTACATAGAGGCTCCTCCAAAAGCACCAGAATCCCTCCAGTGTTACAGAAGTCCCAGTTCTGCAGGGAACTCTCACGATCCTAAGGATTTGTAACCATTCCAAAGTCAAACTGGATTCAGACAAAGCTCCAGAGGTCTGAGTAAACCTACCCTGGGAACAACTAATGTCACTTCTGAGAAACGTGAGCAACTTTGGGATTTTTAACTGCTTCAGTGTGAAACTTGCCCCCTCTCAAAGGAGTTTTTGAGAGTGAAACAAACCTAACAGCGCAACGGGAATGAGACTAGCGCTGCGGCTCATGGCTGCGAGGTGAACCCAGGCAGACAGGGAACAGAAGGCGCCATTCACAGGCTTGTTCACTGTCTCTGGGAAGTGAAATAGCTCCTTTTTTTAATTCCTTTTTTTTTAATTCCTTTTTTTTTAATTCCTTTTTTTTTTAATTCCTTTTTTTTTAATTCCTTTTTTTTAATTCCTTTTTTTCCTTTTTTTTTTTTTTTTAATTATTGTCTATCTGCGCCTATCTATCAAAGCAAGGCAAGAATAGAGAACAGAGGAAAACAAATATTCAGCTGCCTAAAGGGAAAAGAGCACCTCTACAAAGTACAGATCCAAAAGAAAACTTCCAAAGCCCTAAAGTGAAAGAAGATCTAATTGCTGAGGTTCGAGGGACTCTGCCCCTGGCAGCTTTGCTGGGCTTTAGGCTGGCACAGCAGCACCACTGCTACCAGTCTGCACATCTGTGGTTCACTGGCTCTGAGGCTCTGAACACATCTCCTGATCCTGAAAATTATGAGGTTTCTACCCTACTTTGGCAAATCACAAGGTGCCTGCTGTGTGCTCTGGGGAAAACAGAGGAATGAGCAGTTTTCCCAAGGACCTAGAGGCTGGTACTCATCTGCTTTCAGGCAGGATTTGCACTGCCATAAGACATCACTGCAGAGAGCTCAATACACCACCAACTCTAGCAATTTCTTTCTTGCGGATGCCATGAATCAAAGCCAAACCCATCACCTCAGCTCCTTCACACACAGTGTAATGTTTCAAAGAAACTCCACCTGATGCAAGCTCTAGACAAGTGCCCATGCCCTCTGCATAGACTATTGAGCAGGTAGCAATAGTGTATGTACATACATCCAGGTAACAAAACTGCTGGGCCAAGTTTAAAGAGTCACATTGTTCCATCTATAGCCATAAACAATCACTTTTCAGTCTTAAGGCCTGTTGCTCAGAATAAAATTTATATCCTGGCAATTAATCTTCAAGTTGTGACATATTACCCGATTTATGAGCTTATTGCTGGTATCATGTGAAGGACGATCAGCACACCCAGGCCCACCAAGGAAGCATTTCAGTGAGAAGTTTCTAGCATAATGGCCTACAGCAAAAAGATTAATGGCACCAGCTTCCTTAGAAAGGAACACTCACTTTCCAGTGGACAAACAGTGAAGCAACTCAGGTGGTGCCTCTACACCTCTGAGAAATGAGACCGGCTGTGCTGCGGAAGTTGCCTTTGCAAGCAGAAAGTCATTGGCTGGTTTAAAATGAATTACACTGTTAAACTGTCTGCAGGACATTCATAGGGAAAATCCAGCTTTTAAGAACGGGTGAATTTATCAGGCTGCAGATCTTTAAAATATTGATGATCAAAGCAATAAAGTAACTACTTTTTATTCAATACTGTCAATAAATCTCTACATACTTGAACTGCAATCATCACAGCACAACATAAGAGACTTCTTCCAGAGATTTAACATTGGACTTAGAAAAAACACCCCAAACAAACTGTGTGGGAAGAGAGTGAAACTGGTAAAATAAAACCTCTCAGTTTCAGGTAAATGATTAGGTAGTAATGTACCCTGCTATTAACCTGAAGTCTATAATGAGAGCCTAAATGAACACTTCTAAGTGGACACAGGCCTTTGTAAGGGAGCCACACTCCTGCAGTTGGCACTAATTGACCCTTTTGCTGGCAGGCTCAGAGGTGAAGGCAGCAGTGGCTCAACTTCAGGCCCCTCTCTGTCATGCAGAACAAAGTCATAGTCTTGATTATCCAGGAGGTTTGATCTTAACGTTTTAGACTTCTATAGCACCTTTCATCCAGGAATGAGGCAGGCAGGACAGCAGGGTAGAATCTTAAACTGCTATAGCCCTTCCCACATCCATGTTGCGGGAGATCTCCTGTCTTTGGAGCTTTCCAACGCTTTTTGCAAGAGTATTCCACAAACACCGAATTACACAGCTGAATGTCTCAGAAACTGAAATGATAGATTCACATTTCACACATAGCTTCACCCAAGCTTCTTGAAAGCACAATTAATAATCGATTCTGATTAAGTTATTTCCAACAAGATTTTAATCCCCTTACAGCGAATGTTGCAGCAGTCTGAATTCAAGCCAGCCTGCACAAGAAATACACTGGGCTGACAGAAGCATTTTCAGACATCACACAGTAGAAAGGAGAAATCATATTAATCCTACTTGTAGTTTTGTGCAGAAAGATGTCCTTTTTAAATTCCTGTGGAGATCCTGATTCAGACAGACTATTCCAGAGCAGCAGATTCTGGAATCAGCTAACAAATGTCTTATTAACACAGAGAATCTCCAGACATTACCAAGGAAGCATAGTACCTTTTTAGAAAAGCCCACAAGGAAAATGTACTTTAATAACAAACTGTATCCTCCTGCGTATACAGATTGCCCCAAATCTCAAATACATCTTATATGAAACAGAGGCTAGCACTGCAGAACACCACAGTAAGAATTTCAGACAGGAAGTGCAGATAATTTATCTGAATAAAGCTTCCAGAAGATTAACTGATTTATGTTGATACTCATCCAAGCTGGAACCTGACCAGGTTGCAGGAGTTAGCAGCATCACAACCCATGGTAAGTTCCCTATTCATTAAAAATAACAGGGTGTTTTTGCGGATGAAAACAGGTGAAAATGTTAGCTTTATGCTTCAGCCGAAAGACCCCATTTTGGCAGATATCTGTTCTTGAATTACCTCTAGAGTGACTCAGAAAAAGGTGTTGTGTTTTATAACCAGTCAGTAGTCATGCAAGCACATAAGAGACACAATGAGTTAAATTTCATGGACGACTCTATGGTCTTTAATGCCACACAAGCTCTCCTCATACAGGAATGCAAAATCCATAAACTGATGCAGAGAGAGAAAAGCAGTGAAAGGTTCACAGCTACAAAAATACATATATGGGGGAAAGGAAAAAGAGATACGAAAATCTGAGAGTAGAGAAGGTGTAAGTGACTCCCGCTAAAAGCAAGGTCAGCACTTTCCACTGGAGACTACTTGATTCACACTATTTTGTTTCAATTGAAAAAAAAATCTTTCCTTGACAGATTCTGCACAACAGTCTATTACAGATACATCTGAGATACCCAGCATCACTTATAAAGGGACACTTATTACTGCTGAATGTGAATATCTTGTTAAATTTCCCAAAGTTAGAAGAGGAAATATGTGCAATGCTACACAAGGGTGTATTCAGTTAGCTGTTGAAGTCAAGAGCCTGGACAACCTGGGTAGCCCTGGAGGACAGGTATGCTACTGATTAAGAAGCTCCAAGTCTCCCTCAAAGAATTCATTGGCTGTCCTGGACCCACATCCCCCACTTATCCAGACACTTAAAGCCAGGAATACCCCGTGAGGGACCACTCGTTTTTTACCCTTTACTGGATTCACTTCTTCACCTCCCTCCAGAGCTACTTCAAATTTGCCCTAGTGTAAATCAGATTACAGCAGGACTCCATTATGTACCTTGACTATCCCTATTTATCTAATGCGATGCAAAGAGACTGCTTTTTTTCTTTCTGTTAGGATAGAATAACGAAGCACTAAAACATTTAGGTCCCAGTGGTCACTGCAGATATGCGAAAGTACCACTGCATGAAATTTCTTTTTCTGTTACACAGCACAAAACAAGTGGCAGTAAAGTACATCTGGCACATATGAATGCATACCTTTGAAACAGGATGTTGTGGTTGTAGGAACCATCACTACGTTTACTACACTCTGCATGCGGTAAAGCTACACTGATTCATGCTTTAAATAAGGCAATTTCTGCACCTGGAGTGCCAAACTGCAGAAGTGGAAAACTTCAGGAGGGTTAACTGGTATCATTTTGATCCATTTTGGGCTTATCTCCCTACCTCTCCAGGTAATAAAGTAAACTGCCTGTAGATGGTGTGGAAAGACATGCTATACATACTTCAACTGACAAAAACTGTCTATCCATAATATCCATCACAGGCAGCTTGAACTACATCCCCCAAGAACCCTAGACAGCTTCTTCCAAACATACACTTTTTTTTCCGCACATCCATCATCGATATGTCATTATAAAAATTGGACAGAACAGGTGTTTTTACAGTGATAAAGGCAGATTCTTCTTTGCAGAAGCATCCTGCTAACTGGGATAAGCTTCACCAAATTGTTTCAGTCAAGAATAAAAATGTATGAAACCCAAAAATAATCACTTCCAAAACAAAATACTTGGCTTCAATTGAATCCGAGTCAACAGTCTGAAGTCTGAAACTGTTTTAAAAGCTTTTAATTCTCCAACTTTTTGGTTAATCCCAATCTAATCTTTAAAACCTTTCTGGAACTACATCTGAATTGAAAAATTCACAAGTTGCACAGCTCCTGTCCTTTCCAATCACATAGTTTTGAAGTCATGTAGGAAGAAATTCTTTACTGTAAGGGTGTTGAGGCACAGGAATGGGTTGCCCAGGGAAGTTGTGAATGCTCCATCCCTGGCGGTATTCAAGGCCGGGTTGGACATAGCCTTGGGTGGCATGGTTTAGTGGGAGGTGTCCCTGCCATAGCAGGGGGATTGGAACTAGATGATCTTAAGGTCCTTTCCAACCCTAACTATTCTATGCTTCTATGATGTTCTGGGATGCACAGAACAGCAGTGGATAATGGTCTACGGAGGAACTTGGTCTGAGTTGGCCAAGGAATACAAAAACTACCACTGGTCATGAGAATCACCCTGCTGATGTGGCCAAAATAAGAAAGAAATCGGATTAGCTGGCACAGGACAACTGTGTAATTTTCTTACTCTTTAGTATTATTTTATATTCTCAAGAAATGATACAGAAATAGGCACAAAAAGTAATGTTTTAAAAAGGAAATTCAAAGTAGGATAGCCGGTATTATGCTTACTGCTCACTCATTCAGCATTTCATTAAGTCCAACTCCTTTTGACATCCTCCACAATGGCAGTAAAGCACTCTAGAGATGCTCCCTGGCTGCATAAATACTTGGGAGAAAGAGTAAATTAAACTTGCTAGACAATTTAGAATCCCCCTAACAGTTTTGATTCAATTCAGGGTTACACCCTGGGTCAGTCCTTTGCAGATCAATGGATTCTAATTAGTTCTCATCTAACTGCTGGGAAAAAAGAAGGCACATGAACTTGAGTTTTCCAACCATCAGACTTCATTAGAATCCAAACTTGGTGACACAAGTGGTAAAGCCTATGAAGACGAAACCCCTGCAGTCAGTAAAAACCATAATCTCCCGATGTTTTCTTGTAGACAGGCCTTGGACAGTCACCTGAAAAACCTTATCAATTACCAGTTCTCCCCAGGCCACCGCTCCCCCTGCACTTCCCCTCAGAAGTAAAACACAAACAACAATAACCAGTAAAAAGTTTTAAGGACATGAGCATACACAGCAGAGTACAGAAACCAATCAAGATGTCATGATGCAGCAACCCCGTAATTCACAAGACCCAGTCCATATTCCCTAAGTGGGCTGCAGCACCTGTTTCAGACTAAGATCTCTGAAATGGGTATCAGACATGGAAATCCTGGAAGGCACCAGCCCTGAAATGCAGTGCAGTACATCTGGAAAAGCTGTCCACTGTGAGACACTGATTACAGCACGTTCTGCAGATCTCACTGGGAGAAATGAACAGGCACCACCAATTCTAGTAACGACAGTTTCTCCTACTATTCAAATAAGGAGTCCAAGTGTGGATTAGGTGGGCAAGCTGGGCATATCCTGTGCTGTGGAAGTAAGGACCATACTTCCAGTAAAGATCCAGGATGTGTAGGAGATAAAGAACTTCTGAATAATGAGCTTGCTTCCTTTCCCACAGCTAGGCTTATTTCGGGTAAAGAGATGAAAATTTCTCTTTTGTCAAGCGATAGATGGGCTTGCTGTACAGCTGTGACACGTTCTCACAGGTCCATCACTGGGAATGTACACCTTCTTCTCACAAGGACAGCTAATTAGCAAGTGCTAATTTCAGTTTATTTTTCAGAAGCGTGAGGAGGAAGTTGGGTTTTGGTGGAGGGTTGTTTAGCTTTTGGGTTTGGTTTTGGATCTTTTTGTTGTTGTTTTAGGAAGGGAAATGGAAGAAGTGATTGATAAAATGAAGAAGATGCTGTTAGCCAAAGCTCTCCAAGTTTTTCACTGCAAACAGCCCTGCAATACTGCCTGATAAGGGTAAATTGTATTACCCTTGTACAAGAGATAACTACCAAAAGTACAAACTGACTTCAAATCATGCTAAGAGCCACCAGAAGACTCCACATCTGCCCAAGTTCAGTCATTTTACCACATGGGCTGGGCCCAAATGCTTTTTTGCATATAAATAAAACTACTGATAGTGAAATCAGCAAGCACTATTTTATACTTAAGTCCAGGAGAAAGAGCTAGGAAAATAATGAAGTATACGTGGAATGAAGTAAGTACACATGGACTGTGTACCATCAGAGGGTATATACTTCTCCCAGATACCTGCATATCTTATTAAAGACAGTTTTTGCATTAGAAAGGATTCAAGACAGTGAAGTAACCATGCAGGCCTGCATTCTTGTTCTAATTTTTTATCAAAATTTCAAACATCACCTTTGAATAAACTCCAATAAATACAATCCCAACACAAGGGCAGAACCAAGCATCCAAAGGCAGTCACGTAACTTACAAGTGGTCTGAAAGGGAATACTTTGTAAATTGTGTTTGAAAAAAAACCAAAACAAAACCAGCAAACAAACAGAAAACTTTCAGCGTATCAGCATATCTAAAACAAACAGTCTAGCAAAGTAATTACATCCTAGTGATCAGATAGGCCACTCCATTCCAGCAGAAGAGTCCTCACCTGAGCTATCATCCAAGCCCAGGTAAGTAATTCACCCGTTCTGCAAGTGTCTGGGCAAGTTATCCACAGCACAGCATCCCTGCAGGTTGGTCCTCATGCATAAGGGCTTCCATGCCTCCTGTGCAATGTATGTGCATGGGCTGAACAGTGCATTCACTATTTTGGAAGTGGTTAAGATGACAAAAGAGATCCAGTGCCTCAGACACCACAAAGAGGACATGCAAGAACAACTGCTAGGTGGAATCATTCACATACCTGGTTCTTCCATTCACTCTTCCTCTTTACACAGAAAACTAATCACCTGTTTCTCACTTGCTGTGTAGATATGGTAGTTTTAGCCCTAACAATTACATTATTATTATTATAATATATTATAATTATTATAATAGTTACATTATTAAGATCAACTAAAAGGCATGCACCTCCGGATGTTTCACATATAGATACAAATTGATAAATGAACTCTGCATTTCTGGCGCTACATAAATGTCTTCAAACTCCTTGACACAGTCAGGCCAGAGTACACACTGAGAAGCTATGTGATAATTACTAGTACCCATGCTACAATGGCTACAAGCAGCCAGTCGTGAGTATCTACTTTGGAGCCTTCCACAAGGTGACTGCATATGAAAAGCTTCAAGTTTATTTCAAGTTTGAGGTTTCTAGGGCATCTGATATTCCGGAGATCAACAATAACATAAAGCAGGTGATATAACATCGGGAAGCATGTCTCTGCCTCTGACAGGAAACGTTAATACACACATTTAGAAGAAAAAGAATCCCTGCAGATGAAATCCGGAAACAGTTTCACTGGTGATCATCACAGTTTCACAGACACCAGTAATATCTATGTCAATCATTTGTATATTTCTATTTTTAGACTGCCATACTGTTCCAGTGGAGGCAAAAGGCCCTGTATAGCAGACCTCATGACAACAGGTACAGAGATTTTGGGCTGCCTTTTGAGTTCTCTTAAAAAGGGAGCCATGGCCTTCCAGTGATTTGTATTTCACAGCAGCATGGAAAGTACTGAACTTAGGCTGTAACTTAAATGCCATATACAAATTCAACATAAACAACTTAATCACAACAAATGAACACAACTTTTTCATCATATGGTTTGGCTTGGTTTGAAACTGAACTAGGAAACCAAACTGTTACTGCTTTAAAAATAACATATTCTAAAGCATTTTAAGGACGCCTGACTAAATCAAAATTAGCATTCCAAAATCGGTAATGACAAAATATGTACTTTAAATGGAAAAATGTTAAATCACTGGATTGCGAAAATAAAGAATCTGTTAAAGATACATCAGCTCCCTCATTTCACACCTTCTTGCGTAACAGTCCTACACTTGCAGTAGGAAGGCCTCCCACCTCCCAGACACTGAACACCACGAACCCAGAGGAAAGAAACCCACTGTTCTCTGTGGCTCTTGGACAAGCTCCCAAGTCAGCCTTCAACAAAACTGTGGGGTTTTGTTGTTGCTAAAAGCTACTGTAACAGGCTTGTTTCCCATCATGGTATCTCCATTTCCTCCCAGAGATAAACTACAGCTGCTACACATTTTATTGGAACGTGTAGTTAATCAGTAGCTCTCCAACCCATGCCAATAGTCTCATGGGTTCCCAGAACCAGTGCTCTATTGGAAAAGTGAACAATTTCATCTATACATCCGCACAAAATTTTCCTGAAACTGAAGAAGTGAATGGTGCTGTTCATCAAGCCTAATTCTTCATTCATTTGGTGAATTCAAAGTTTCTCATGCAAGTGTCCAAGATTTTTTTTTACCTCTACAGTACGAAAATGCTATGCATACAGCAAAGGTGGAGAGAAAGGAGAGTCAGCTTATTTTAAAATTAAGAAATAACAAAACATACCTGAAAGCTGGTATGGGTCTTCCTGCTAACAGAAAGATCACATTCAGCTTAATGACAAATCATCCCCTCTACCATGAAGTACAAAGAAACTTTAGTTGAAACACACCCTTCACTTTTCAACCTAGCCCAATACTGCAAAAGCTTTGACTCCTAACCGAAGCCTGCTGATTCTCTTTGTCATACAGCAGTAATACACAATACTTGAGCATGTTCCACAGTATAAAAGGCATTTTAAGAGATCTGTAACTGGCTGTGTAGAACGCACATTTCCAGGTGTTCTGCCACAGGACGCTTGGAGAAACCACAGTGCATTCCTTATCATGAGAGTGAGGCATCTACCCTACAGTCTCTACTCACACAAAACCACCAGTACATGGCCCAAACTTGGCAAGACTCTAGTGAGACATGCTTATGCTTTTGGCAGAAAGGAGCTGACCACTTTCAGCATCTGTGTCCCTTGCCAGCTGGCCAAAGAGCATACAGATGCAAGGGAAGCAAATATCTGCCCAATAGCGAAAATATGCTGAGTAGCACCTAAAGAAAAAGTGTGTGTGCGTGCACATGTGCAAGTAAATATTCATATGTATATATTTTTTTATATATGCACACCTGTGCTTTAGAAAAGGGAGTAATACAGTTAAACTGCTACTAGCCCTGCAGTGTCATTCTCTGCAATGCTCTCAAACAACAAACAGGCACTCTTTCTACTAAAATCTTCCAAGTTGTATTTTAAAGTTTAAATACAAGGACTGCAAGGATGCTAAAGAAAAATTTCCTAACAAAGTCTGAAGTCAGACCCCTTTAAAAAGCATGCACTTACAAGATTTTAGCAACTTAAAGTAAATGTACCATTCTACCTTCTCTGCTTTTTTTTTTTTGTCTCTTAAAGAATGAGTGCCTGTGGAAGAAACACTACATATCACCATTTGGTAAAACACAAAAAGCCTTCTAGGTTCAGAAGATACATGAGAAATGACTCAGAAAAACTGCCACGACAAGAATTTGCAGCTGATAGGTTAACCGAGAGAGGGAATCTGCCTGTAGATTAATTAGATTCTGCAATCACAGCCCCTTTTCACCCATACATATCCCACCACTATCATTACATGATCAACAGATTTTAATGAAAACTAATGCTTTCTTTTGAGAAATTCTAGCAGGACTATGTAGAAGGTTGGCTTTCCTATACATTTCTTGAAAACTGTACATATTGCAAGTGCACGTTTGTTGGCTGTAAAGGTGTACAACAGCAATTTTTTGCAATGACAGTGCAGAGAGGGAATATGAGATCTGTGTGCTAATGAGCTGACACTGCAGAGGCTGGAGCAGTGTTAGTATAGTGCACTACAAGTGCAGAGCAGAAAGACATACGCGGGTTATTTCGAGGGAATTTGATCTACAGAACTGTAAGCATAATTCAACATTAATACTAACATCCTTTATCAGAGGTTATAAGAACAGTATGAGAGATGCTCCAGTGATGAATTTATACATTTGAGTCGTTAGTCATGTTATTCCAAAAAAGCCATCTCCCTCCCCACATGAGCTTTTTTGAAGAAAATACAACATCCACCTTTTACTTGATTTTATTCATTCACAGGTCAAGCTAACTTTTTTCCTTTCTGTTTTTCTTTTCTCGTGGCAAAAAGCTTTATATTCTAAAAGATGTAATAAATCCCCTCCCTCCCTGAGCCCACTATAAAACTTCAATTCACATGTAAATACATCAGAATTTCCATCTGTGCTTGTATTTTTCTCCCTGTTAAGATATCGTACAGCTAAATAAATAGGTGGGAAGATAAATACAGAGTGGATGAATACTGTGGGCATATTTGTAAATGAAATACACAGAGAGGGGCTCCATGTAGCTGTGAAGCAGGGAATACATGTACATAAATCTCATTATGCATAATTTAACTGCAAAAGGAATGAGAGGGAGGGGCTTAGAGCAGGAATCTTCTTTTGCTTCTAAACAAGTTTGTTCCCATGCTGGGATACTGCCAAATCAGAGCTACCTAAGGTGGGCTTTTTATCTCTGGTTCATGAGGATACTTCACAAGAGGCTTTTTTTTTTCCTCCTGCCTCTGAAATGCACCAGATTGCACCAAGAGGGATATGCAGCTGTACGGCAAGAACATAAGTCTTTCCTGAGCAGAGCACCCACTCAATCTCTGCACACATGAACACTTACTACAGTCAATTATCACATAAATCAATGCAAAGGAGAATGAGAAGTATTATTTTATGGATACTGACTAGTACAGGCCCTAGGCTCAAGCTACACATGCCACAATTTCCCCAATTTTCCTTCAGCTCCTTTACCTATTAGACCACAAAGTCAGTCACAGCCTCCCTCTCCAGTGAAGGCAGTCAAGAGTCACTGCAGCTTCCTCTTCTATGGATCCCTGCCAATTGCAAATATTGATCAAATGGCTGTGTGACAGCTCTGGAGAAAATATATGCTTATCTCCAAGAGAAGTAAAGATGTTGTGGGAATAATTCCTTCATGACTACAGCAGCACTCTGAAATTACCTGCCATTCCACTGGGAAGTGAGGATGTGATTAAGGGTACTTAGGCTACAAGGTACTACATGGTAGCCAGGTATTGTGAGGAGCTACTTCACTGTAATGCCCTGATATGTAGGAGAATTCTGACTTTCAAAGATAATTGCTTCCAGATCCAAAAAGAGTAACTGTTCTATTTTCTTTAATATTATTTGTTTTGAGCTACTGAGACCTAGCTGACTGGTGACTTGGACTCACTGCATTCTTCTCCTACCACCAGTACTACCAGATGGTTGACAAAGCTATAGAGAAGGTCACCTTTTCATTTTCTTCCTTCTGTTTCCTTTTTCATCTCTTCTATTTTTAAATAGGTTACTGTAGGTTGGTGTTCTCTGGTCTATGGTTTCTCCAGAGATTTAAGTTTTCCCAATTTTTCTACACTGGTAACTTGTATTGGAATATACAGGCCTATATTATGGAAAAGCAGCTCATCTGACTAAAATTGCCACAGCTTTTACTGAGCAATGACAAAAACCATTAGGCACCAGGTGAGAAGCGTGATGACCAAATAATACATCGCCTCTGAAAAAGCATGTCATTCACTTGTCCGGGGGGATCTGTGAAGCAGCGCCGGTAGAACATTTAAAAAGCCATTAATAATTAATCGCTCAAGTAGTTTAATGTATTTAGTTTAAATCCATATAATTGATATTTAGGAAACTATGTTTGAGATACAGCCTCTTGAAGGGATTACACTGATTAAGGATTAATAGTCTGATATTTGTTGTAAGAGCTGTTGAGGCTGGATAGGATTAGTAAAATAAGATGCAAAGTACAGACATGCTTTTATTTACCATTTTTCCATTTTACCAAATATTTTTATTGGATATTATATAATTAAGCCCCCTACAAAAGTTTTAAAGGTCCTGATTCAAAGCCATTTGAAAAGTGTAACGCTGCACTACCAAGAACCAGTCACATGGGGGATATGTTAGAATACCAATCCAAAATTTTCCAAGTTATTTCCTTGTTGAATATCTTCTAACCATCAACTTCCTCAGAGAATACCTGAAATCCTAGAAGAATAAAGTGTCACCTTGTGTAGCCTTCCAATTATGGAGCGTGGGACAGGAATATAGGAAATACGTTGCCCCAAAGAAACAGAAAAATGAAGAAAAATGAAGAAATAACAGATATTCAAAACATTAAATTGTTTTAAAGCAAGTTTTCTGTACTCTAATACTTAATTATTTTAGCACAATGCTTCCTCTTTGAATATTTTATGCTGTGAGTATATAAACAGGGCTCCTTTTCATAACACAAAGTTAGTACATTGCATTCAGAGTTCCTTTAGGTGATGTACAGGCATATTTCTCTATACTGCAAAAGATGTGCAACTACCTCACATGAAGACTCTACTCATTTTCAAAGGCTTACCACAAAACAGGTATAAAAGTGAACTTGGACGCATCAGTACACCAAATGCTCAAGAATTACTATTGCTAAAGGAATGCTTTTTTAAATGCAGAACATGCACCAGTCTTTCAGAAAGTGATTTCACATTTTAACACCACATTAACACTACTTAAAGTTCTATTTTGCTTCTTCTGTTAATAAAGGCTCAAATTATACGTATGCACTGCTTGTGCAGAGTTATTTCTCATAATGCTAAACATTCTGGTTCCATTTTCTCTCCTCTCAGCTCTAACAGTATTTGTCAGTTTACAGTTGTCTCAGCTTTTAACAGGACTCTCACTGTAAGAAAACAACCCAGTATTTCAGGGTAGAGGAGGCAAGTAAGCCCCTCTACCATGTCCCCTCAAGGTCACTTCTAAACAGCTGGTTTTGTATTATTCCAAATCATGTTGTTTCACAGAGATAGGTTGTAGCCTCAACAGAAAAGGGATATAAATTCAGCAGCAATTCACTGATCACAGTTAAACAGCACTGCTATATAAATAAGATGGTTGCTTCTCTGGAATACAAAACTAAAAGGGCGAAAAGAAGTGGTGAGAGAACTTTCTCTATGGTATTATTCAACCCTATAACACTGCAAATCTACTAATCATGCAGTACACACATTTGTTGCATTATTTTGTATGAACAAGAACGCCAGGCTATCAGGGAGAAACTGAATGCAAGGACAGATAACAAACAAATACATATTGTTTTTAAAGCATGTATTTACTTACAAGCATTTGTCACTGAAAAACTGTTGGAAGAGTCCAAGTGATCTACATGATAGTTCAAATGGAAGGGCTTTTCTGTGGTGTTTTGGTTTGTGTTGTATAACTGCACAGCAAACCGAAATGCACTGTGCTCCTGAACAGTGTTCCTCATGAAAAGTCCACCTAGGGTTGAAAACAAAACAAAACGGTATTTCAGAATCAATTCTGAGGAGAAACAGTGGCAATAGGTCACGTTTGCATACCGCACATCTCATGAAAGAATCAGCAGGAGCAGGCTGAGCCCGAGCACATAATCCTGACAGAGCACGTACATGAAATACGTACTCCGAGTCCAAAGTTAGGCTTTTAAAGCCATACACCACATCCAGGTGCCCCCGGAGCGAGCCGGAGTCACCGGGAGCTGCAGGTGCACCTTTAACACCCGACCACTGACACACGAGTCAAACTCGGGGAACTGTGCTCTTAAATTACCCCCAGACTGCCCAAATAACGCCTCTATAGAGTTATCTGCTAAGGACACGGCTGGCGCGGTAAACGTGCGGCTTTAAGCGGTCTGGTGAAGAACAGGCAGAGCTGAGCGCTGCTCCGGTCGAGGGGCAGGGGAAAGTCCCTCGTTCCACCCGGGTGCCCCCAGCCTCACAGCTCCACCGGTCCCGGGTTCAGGGCACGCCGTTGCAGACTGGCGCCGAGATTCCCTCACGTTGTTTGCTACACGGGATGCGCTGCTTCAGGGCGCGATTCCGCATGAGCACGGACCGCATCCTCCGCCGCTCTGAAGAGAGCGGACAGCGCGGCCGCCCGCTGCCGCAGCCTGGGCATCGCTCCTGACTGTCTCACAACGACGGGCAGGAGCTGGAGTAGGGCTGCCCCCGGAGCTGCAGCCCCGCTCCCCTCCACACAACTTCCCCTCGGCTGTCGGGGGGAAGCAGCGGGTCGCGGTGCCGCGGCGGGCGCTTACCGATACTGATGGTGTTGGGGAACCCTGCCAGAGCCTTCCCCAGCAGCCCCGCCAGCAGCAGCAGGAGGGTCCGGGGCACGCTCTGCCCCATTTTCTTCAGCCCTTGCGGTTCAGCCCCTACAACGAAATTGGCGGCACGGGCATGGGCGCAACTGGAGACTCGGAGTAGTGTCAATGGTGGTGGCGATGTTGGCGGAGGTAGTGGGAGGGTGGTCCCCCTCCTTCCTTCCTTTATTTTTTTTTCCTTCCCCAAATCCCTCTCCTGTTGTCTTCACCCCAGCCAGGGAGGGCTCATTGGCTGCGAGATTGCCTTTCTCCCCCCGTCTCCAGCAGCCCACCCCCCACCCCCCCCCCAGCGCAAGGACTTCCCCCAAAGATGGTGGGTAGCAGAGCCGGCGAGGGTGCTCCGCCCGGGCCGGGCGGGGGTTATCGATCAAACTTGGCGTGAGGCGGGCTGGCAGCCGCTCCGCTCCGCTCCGCCCGCCCAGCCCCGGCGCTGGCGTCTCTCGGCCGCGGCGGAGGTCGGGGCTGCGGTCGGCGGGTGCTCACCGGCCTCACGTGGGCCGGTCCCCGGGCTGCAGCTGGTCCCTTTAAAGCTGCATCGCCCCGGTGTGTGTGTGTGTGTGTGTGTGAGCGGTGTGTGCGGCTGTCTGCCGCCGGAGGAGGGGCGGGAACTGGGTCGGAGGCGGGCGGCGGTGTAAAGAGATGGGGCCGGGGTCCTGCCTAGGGCCGGGCAAGAGGGGCGATGCGGGAGCCTCAGCGCCCGGCGCCGAAAGGCAGCGGAGGGTCCTCGGTCAGGGGTGGAAGACCCCGCGAGGGTTCGAGCGGCCCGGTGCCGCCAGGCCTGCCGCTCGGCTGGCGGAGAACGGCGGCCGTGGTGCGGAGCAGACGGGAGAGCGGGTCCGCCGGAGGGGAGAGGGCTGGAGGGGAAGCGGGAGCGCGGCGCTGCCGGAGGGAGAGCTGGAAGGGGCAGCGAGGAGAGGAGATGCGCTTTCCTGGAGGGGCTGCCTGGGCTATCCCCATCCCTCCGCCACTGCCAACACCTGGGGGAAGAGGCTTCGGCATTCATCCGCCTACAGTGCCATGAAGTGGAGGAAGGCAGGGAAGAGCACGTCCCACGCAAGGGAATATTAGGTTCCTTCCCTATATCGTCAAAGGAAGGAAATCCGACAAAGTCTCCCTGTCTGGGAGACAGCCCTGCCAGATGATGTGCTGCCCCAGCTCAGAGCACAAAGTGCGGCTCACCCGGAGTAGGCTGGTGGTGGGTGCTGGACACGCAGTGTGATTCTTTGCTATCCACTTGGCTGAGCACCAGCCTTTATGTGTCCTGGCCCGCACATCCATAGGGAGCTATTGTGCTTCTGCTTGAAGCTGAGTTCTCTGAGGGCTTGATCCTGCACCTATCTCCTTGACACCCTGCTAATGGACCCTGTAGCTCTTTTTTTGCTGCTTTGAGGCTCGCAAAACTGTACAAAATGGAGACAGAAAATGGTACTAGGCCATCTAGTCCGCCCACCAGGGAAGGTTGTTATTTACTTTTTCCTTTTCCTCTGCTTTCAGCAGGTTACTTTATACTCTGTTCTTCCTTACCCTTACACACACACCCCCCCTCCAGCCCCCCCCAACCCCCCTTAACCTCAGGCTCCGGTATTCAGTTGAGTTAGGGATAATACCAAAAGCATTTGGCTTTGCATTTGCAAAATGATCAACCAGTGCCACTGGCTGTAGGGGAATGGTGGCATGTTCCTGCTAATGAGTTAACATCAGAGATTCAAACCACTGCTCTTTAAGCAGGCCAGAGGCACAGGTGAAGAACAGGACATCATGCAGGAGCAGGACATTCATGACATGGGAGCGTAACATATATGACTCCTACTTGCTCCTAGGTGCATGCACTGATGTTGTGTTCTTTATGAAAATCATGCCCAGAAGATGGAGTCTAATCCATTTCAGGCAGGGGCAGGCATCAGGCTGCAGGGTGGAGTAATGTCCCTTGTTAGGATTGAGATAGCAGTTGGCACTTTATCTCCCTACTTAAGAAACAGTTATCTGTATGGATAGGTGGGGTATAAAGTCCATCTTTGTACCCATAGCACTGCACTAATATTACCAATGAATTCTTGTAAACATCCCCATGAATCATGACTATTGTTTTACAGATGTGAAAACTTAAAAATCATGGAAGCAATTGGCCTAACCCACCTAAACAGGAAGGTTTATATCAAAATTAAGGTCATGAGCAGCAGCCCAGTTTAACTGTAGAGCACTCTTTCAAATGTCCTACAGTAAACACAGCAGACCTGAAAACTACAGACAGGTACCTGAAGTTTAGACACTGAAGGCAGTTCTGAAAATCAGGTTCCTATAAGGGAATTATTTCTGTTTCTGCTTGCAAGCTACTTATATTTCCTGATTCTACTCACCTCCAGCCCATTTCTAACACCTTCACAAAGTCCTGCTGTCCTCTTTTTGGTGTCCTTTCCTAGTGGCCCTGCTTTCTTCCTGTTCACTTGCTCTCACACAGGTTTCTCCATCCCTGCAGCTGTGTATTCCAGGCGGAGTGCTACCTGATGATGTACTGAAAAAAATATGAAATAAATTGTTTAGCATTATGGATGTTAGAACAAGAGAAGAGAGAAAATATCTGGTAATGAGGGTGGCTTGTGTCAGAATCTCATTTTCATACACAGCCAGTAGGGTGGGTACCTCATCTCAAACAAAATGGTGCTTCACAGCCTCATCTCAAATTGGAGAGGCTTATTATAATCCAAAATATATCTGTGCTTAGAGACAAATAGATTTTCATTACCACCTACATTTTTCTTCAGGAGGCCCCTAATACATTGTTATTATTATTATTAGCATTTTCAATATACACGATGCATTTTTGCTTAGGCAATTACTCTCATGGTACTATTTGCAGATACAGATGGTACAGCAGCAGTACCACACAGGTTATGAGAAACCCAAAGAGACCCCATCCCAATTTATCTTACAGCAAACCCAGTGTGTCCTAGGACTAAAACAATAGGGAAATAGTTGGCTTTATTTGGATATTAATGCCATGCAAGTGGTTTATATACTTTGCTAGGGATGCTCAGTGACTCGAGTTAATGAGTGCCATGGTAACCAAGGTCATACCAGATGCTTTTCCAAACCTTCCCTAACTAAATACAAGCAAAATTTTGCAGGATAGTCAGAGCTTCATGTGTAGATGGTTCTTAGTGCTCAGGGACAGTAGGGGATTCTGTGTACAATCTACCTGAGAACAAAGAGGTACTGATTTATAATTAGCTAATGTGTCCTCATTGTGATGTCTAATAGTGGATTAGAAAAATGCTATGGAATTTGGGACACTATTCTCACTGAGCTTTCTGATTTTACAAGGTTAAATGCATAGTGTTAGCATAAAGCCATGGCAAAATCAACACCGGGATTTTGTGGCTTAAGTTTCACCCTAACTGGACTGCATTTGTCCCTTTTGTCATTCCTTTTTCTAATTGCAAGACAGAAGCTCAGGCAGTGTGTTCCCCAATTATGCTTTTCATAATACCAAGCATACAGGTTATAATTGCCAATAAATGTTTTACCAGTTGTGTCTTACAGCCTTTCCTTTTATTTTTTTCTTTCTTTTTTCTTTTCTGAGCTGGTTTTCTTCAGAAAAACAAAGGACACACAATTAACTGAACTTTCTGTGTCAGCATTTGGATTAGCTAAACTGATTAATTTTCCCATAAACACTTAACAGACAGAGTGATAGTGGGGAGGGACAGAAGCAAGATGAGAAGGGAGAAGATGAATCTACGGATAGGAGGAGTCAAGGGGAAAGTTGGTGTCAAAAGAGGGAAGATGAATGCAGACATAACAGCTTCATATATTTTAGGAAAGAGGTCAAAAGGACATCTACTTAAGATGTGATTATATTATGAGTGGGCATAGAAGAAACCATAGAAACTCTCCTGTTTACCTTTCATTACCGTGCAGTAACAGAGACATAAAATGAAATTAAAAGGCAACAGAGACAGACAGTTTAACAGAAATATTCTGCTATGCAGTTTAAAGGTAATCTATAAAGCTGTCTTCTACACAGCACTCTTGGCAAAAATAATTGCTTTTAAAAGTTTCAAATTTTATGTGAATTAGCAGATTAAGTGCATTAGACTAACTAGTAAAAAGCTTTTGGGATTAATATTAAGAATTCATAGTAAAAAGTATCTCCTGAATGGCTCAGAAAAGATCTATTCTTCTTATGCATGATGAGAGTTTCCAGTATGTCTGAAGTTCTCTGACAGTTTTTATAGTGGTCAGCATTAGAGAAAGGATAGGAAACTACCTGAATCATTGATTTGTTGCCCATTTTTTGCTAAGAACAGTTAACAGGTGAAATCCTGGGACCACGAAATGCATAGTAGGTTTATTGCCATCCGAGCTAGGATTTTATCCAACACATCCTGGCAGAATAATACGGTCTGATAGATAGGTATATGTTCTAGTACATGGAAAGATGATCAAGATATGTATAGGAACAGGGTCAAGGAGGAAACTTGTTGATACAAAAAAAGTCATTGCTCTATTACAGGAGTCTAATTCAATGTTAGGTAGCAGAAGCAAGTTCATGCACCAACTTTTATGGGAACTGAACTGTTACAGTAATAACCCGTACGTATTACAATTGCAGAACTAAGACACAAATGTGGAAGAAGTCATCATGTACAAAAGTCTTCATTTTTCTTGTGTTGGTGGTATCTTCAGGATACATACTTCTAATTCTTCTAAGAGCTATGGGGCTGGTGGAGATATACTGTTATTATAGTCTCATAATGTCAGAAACAATTTATATTACCTTCTGCTTTCTGATTAACTGTACACTAGGCACTGCTGGAATAACACAGCACTGTGATTCTTATTTAAACCTGTACTTTTTCTGTGCTCATCTATATTTATTACTTCAGGAAACAGTAAATCAAATAAAAAAGTAATAGCATCCCCTATATACTGTTAATAAAGTGAATCCTCTCTCTCTTTTTATATCTATGAGTATACTTTTCTTGCAATCTTGGGAGTTATATCCAGTTCATACCCACTTGAACTGTGCAGAATCTGACCACTGAATATTTAATTTCTGCATATAATTACTGAAATGTGTTCTTAAAGACAATCTCTTAACTCTAAGTAGTTAATAATCACTTCAGATAACTGTTTGCCAATCAAAAGTCTATCTTTCCTCTCAGTGTGTGCTTATATATTACCATAACTCACCTCATCTCAGATCAAAACAGACATTCGGTTCTCTGCTAATTTCAAAGAACCTATTTTATTTCTGAAGTAAGCCATTGCAGCACTAGGGTATGGAATCAACTGTCTTTTTTTTTAGAGCTCATTTGATTCATAGAAACAAGGCATTAAAATGGGAAGGAAATTGGGAAAAGCTTCAAATGGTGTCTCCCTTAGTCCTGGGGAATGAGTTTTCTGTGGAAGTGTTGGTCTCTCTCTTGCTTTGTCACTACCCAAGTAATGTCACCTGAAATGTGAAAAGATTTCTGTATACAACTTCCATGAAAATAAAGCATTTCCTTAGATGAAAAAGGTGTATATAGTATACAGAGTAAGAATGAGCAACTCTGGTAAAACCTGCCCTTAAAAACCTACCTAACCTAACACCCAGTTCCAACAGCATCTCAAGGTCTAACAAGACAGTAAATGGAAGAAAAATGCCAAGGATGCTAGCAAACTGTCAATATAGGGAAATTACAGAACAGTCCAGAACCTGAGAGGGCTATAGGGAAAATTTTTCAGAAGAGAGAGTTATCCTTTTGCAGCATTGCAGTCTAACCCGCAGGCTGGAGATTTTGATTCCTGTATACTAAAAAGATCTAACATAGTCTTTAAATCATATTTTGTTGTATTATGAAAGACTTGCATTGTCTATCTGCTGAGATGAGTTTCACCTAACGTGATTTGGTTTATTGATTTCAGTGGGATTAACCAAGAGTACAAAGATTACTAGAGTTTTAATACTGATGTGAGTAACACAATGTGGTTCTGATAATCTGCGGTGTTTGGGAGATGAGCAAATCCTTTGGAAACCCAGTGGCTTTTTTTGTAAAGATCTGATATTGAAAATGTAGCTGATGTAAAGAGAGATGTTCTGTATGAAACTTCCATTCCTAATTAAAAGTTGTTTAGTTTGGTAACTTGTACCTTGTAGCAGTTGTACTGGATCTTGATAATTACAGTGTAAAACTATTTCCTTGCTCTTTCAGCCCAACAGAAGGCATAAGAAGTGAAAGAGCCCCAACTGAGCAACTGGAGAAGGGTTTTGGAATAGCAGTTCTCACCTTGTGTCAATTTGAAGAGTCTTAAGCATTTTCCAATAGATCTGCAGTGGTCCTTGTATAGCAAATTGACTGATGATAGATTTACTCTTCTTAATTACCATTTGCAGACTCTTCAGAAGCAGTCCATGAGGCCCAAGGAGTCCACGCACCTGATTTGTAGGAAAAGAGATATTTATTTATGTGTTAAATGTTGTTTTAGTACCAGTTTATCTTGAAACTACCCTTGAATGCGTAAGCTGCTAGAATCCTATTTTGAGTTCTTTTGTGTTCTTATAAGCACTCAAACACTCACATTAAGGTAAGATCACTGTGATATGTATATTCGATTTCAGTCTTCTCACCTTCCCCTGTGTATTCTTTTGGAACAAGGTAGCAGACCCCACAATCCTTCTGCACATCCCTTAAGACTAAAGGTTAGGCAGAAATTTCCTTTCATTTAAAAATGATTCTATAATCTTGAATTTAACATTTGTTTTTACTGTTTAGCTTAGCTGCATACTTACCCCCTGAAGAATCATGTTTCAAGAGCATGAAATTAACTGAGAAAAGAAGCACTGAGATTTTTCTTGCTTCAAATTATGTAAAGAAATCTCAAAAGATTTTTTTACACTCAAATTATTATTTTATCTTTTATATGGCTTTATAAATATTAGGGATATCAAATGTGTTTGTTTCCCTTGCTGCTGGAGGCCCCTCTGGTACTACAGAGAACTGTTCAAAACATAAAACCATGACTGGACGCTCAATCTCAGATAATAATTTGTGTATCTTAACAAATGCAAAACAGTAAATGTAAATCAAGTCAAATCCTTCTTTTCCATGAGTCATACGCTATTTCCTCAGTACTTGTGATGCAGTAGCCTAGAGTTTAATCTAAACCCCATTATATCCATTAAGCATTATTCTGTTGACTTCAATAGTCTTTGAATAAAGCTAATAGCCTGTTTTGTTCCTATATATCCAGCGCTGAGGTGCAATGGAGGCTAAGGAACAACAGGAAAAGCAGGACTAGAATTTAATATACATTTTTGTATCTCATGTGCTATTTGTTCTTTATACAGCACGAAGGATAAAATAAAGGAGCATGGATTTTATTTGGTTTCTGGAGGAAGAAGGAGCCAGAGAGCTCATCCTACAGTTCTACCTTGATACCTTAAAAATACATAAATATCACTCTTTTTCAGAAGCAGTACCTCTGCCTCCTGTACCTAGGTTATGACACTGACTTTGAGCAGCATCCATCTGCACAATTACTTTCATTTTGATTAACCTGTTAATTAAATCTCTAGAGTCAAGACAATTCAGAATTGTCTGTAATGCCTTCTTGTGCAGTTACCAGGATGGTTAGCTAAGAAGTGGCCAATCTTACACATAATACTTTAAGTGTGATGTAGTGAGTTAAGGAGGAAATGCAAACACATAATTTTAGACTTAACTTTGAAATTTCTTGCTTTTGTGTTGCAAGGCAGACCTTACACATTACTTTGACATACTGTTGTTATTTGTAATGTAATCTTGGATAATAATTAACTCCAATGGATCCGCTGCAGTGCTTTAGCAAAGTACTGGAGCCTGTTAAATTGGACTGTGAATACACAGTTGCTTTCCTTATTTCTAACATAATTATGCCATTGAAGAAGAAAAAAAAAGGCAGATTAATGGAAAGGCATTGCTAAATGGGGCTCCTTGGTGCTGTAAATTTCTGGAGTGCTGTTATAGGGTTTTGAAGTACTAAGTATATATGAAAAGCGATGTGCTGGAAATCTTTTTGGAAAGTAGTTTTTTCTGTTATTCTTTAGGGAAACATTCTGCTGTCAAAGGTGAAATTCAATGACAGCAGCACCAAAGGCTACGTTTTCACTGCAAGCTTATGCATATCTTTAGGGCCACATCATTCCACCCAGCATCACATGATCTTGTATGCCATTGTATATATGAACTTTGCACCTGGCTTCGCTGTTAGAGCCAAATCCAACTTCTAAGTAGGCCAGCACTCCTAAGGCAAGGAGTTTGGCTTTAAGGTGCACATGGATTCATGTGTTTGCTACTGACATCTCATTGGATTGTAGATTCAGTTTGGAGGATAAATCTCTCTTTTATGGACTTACTAATGTATTGAGAGTATGCTAATTCTATAGGAATTGGACCATAATGGCCACAAGATTTCTCAAGATTTGCATCTCCTGGACCCTTAGTTTCTGAATGATTTGTCTCCCACTTGGCTCTTGCTAGATGCTACTTGCCAGTTTGTATAGCTCTACTGAGCATTTTACCCTTTGTTCCACATGCTCTGTCCCTTTTTGCAGAAGAATGCTGAAAGACGTCACCTCAGCAGGCTGCATTGTTGTAAATACAATGATGGCTAACTATAAAATATGGCTCAGAGTGCCAGGAGCCCTCTCAAATCCTGTTCAGTCAGCAGTCAACAGCAAATCTGTGTACAGATCGATATATGATAATTACCAGCCCAGTGATGTTGCTTTAACAGGTCAAATTACATACGATTTTTGGAAATTAGGACCCTGCCTGACTAGGAAAAAGAGGCTTGGGAATGACACTGTAATTCAGAGAATGAAACTAATTCAGAAAAGGGAGATATTTTTCTAGAACACTCCATGAATCAATATATAAAGAAGCTGAAGTCAGTGACAATTAGCAGTCTGAGAAATACCCCTGCAGACCTACTGTCAAACCGAAGTAGATGTCAGGCCATGATAAACATATCTCCACATAGGCACAGAACTGTGTGAATATGGTCTTGTACTTGAGATATATTCTGCTGGTTTAGCTCACTGCAGGGCCTCCTTGACTGCAGCATGAGCTTCACTCAAGCTAAACCAGTTATTTCACTTTGGAGGTGACATTGGGAACTTACTAAGTGCTGAGATCTGTATTTAAAGCAAGACCAGAATCCAGCTGTTTTTCTTGTTCGCACTGAACGCCTTTTCCATACTTTGCACAATAATGAAGCAAAAGCCTACTAATTTATGCATATTTTCAGTATGCAAAATATACATACCAGCTTTTTTGTAAGAGATTATTCCTTTTGTGCTCACATTTAGAGAACCATTTGGTCAAATAGCAGAGTCCCCATAACTTTACACTCACGTATGCCTTGATTATGATACATTTCAAATAAGCTGATAGTGATCTTCTAAAATAGATACATGAAAATAATTTCCCCAGAGCTATAGCTGTAAGCTAAAACCGCAGAGATCAGCTGACAGCACTTCTTACATCCGTCAGCAACGCTCATTTTTGATGACAAAACATAACTAAAATTTCCCAAATAGGTTCATCAGGGAAGATCTACTCTCTCAATTTAGTTGAGGCTCATCAAAAGGCTTTTGCTGAATTTCTGAGGTTTCGGAATATACAAGATCATTTAGGCTACTCAAGGCAAAGGGAAGTTGAATGGCAGCTCTTAGTAGTAACAGTGTTTTTCAGAGTTCACAGACAGCCTCAAGGTCATCAGACCATTAAGCGTAAAAATATAAAGATGTAACCTCGAGATAACATTCCAGTCCCATGCACCGTGAATAAGAAACCCTCACTGACATCTGTGAGGACATCAGACTGGACTCCAAGTCATTAGATGAGAAATACGGAAAGAAGGAGGAAATACCATCCTAATTTTGTCTTCATTAGGCTGCTATTGTCACATCTTAAAACTAGGCAGTACATACACATATACATTCCCTGTAACAGGAAATAACATTTCTGATTCAGATATTTGAATGGTTCCAACTGACCCAGAAATTAAATGTTTCACAGCAGCTTTGCATAAACAGCATTGTGGTGTCCTATATACCTCTTGATCATTTGTACCAAACTTATTCCTGTTAAGATTAAAGGTGTACTTTCAAGCCCTCAGTTCTGCAGACATATTCGGAGGCCTGAGACTCAAGTCATATTCTCTCCTTTCCCAATCTCACAACCAAGTATAATCTTTAAAGGCTAAACCAGGCCTTCAATGTTTTCAGGACGATACTACCACCTAATTGCACCCCCAGTGATGTCCTTGCAGCCTGAAGCCTGTCAGTGCGGTTTATCAAGTGCAACACACTGCAACTTCTGAAACCTTCAATTCTGCTGAAGCTGCTCATAAGAATCCAGTTTGCATGTACAAACTATGTTGGCTTTTTCTGAGAAACAGAAGCAAGAGAGCAGTGAAAGCCTATTTTTGGCATGAAAGCTGGCATAACTCAAAAATGTGAGCCGGACTGCTAAGTGAGAATGTGCAATAAACAGATTCCCCACTCTGGGAAAAACTGCTCAGGTAGGGTTTAGCATATATTTCAGCTCTATGGCTTTTCCTTCTGTTCAGTATAGTATGTGATTTGTACTCTTAGCCCCAGAAATGATTTGGATCACAAAAGCAGCTCTGTTATTCCAGGAGCAGCATGGAGAGAAAAGCTGTTTCACTCAGACATGATAATGTTCCCTACCTCTGGATTCAGACTATTAGAAAACTGGCTGTATTCTCCCAAACACTCACCCCCTCCTTGCCTGATATTTTTCAGTGTTTCAAAGACATCAATAGGTATTCTTTAAAAAGGTTGTTTTATTAAGAGAGGAGACTGAGCCAAACAACCTTGCAACTTTTGGGAGTGTACTCCCATCTTCAGCTGACTTTTCTGATGAAGAAAGGATTACAGACGTCAGGATCTGGCCCTTCAGTTCATTTGCACAGCATTGAAATCATACCATAACGAGCTAGGTAGTAAAAAAGAAAACACAAGCAAAGGTTAGTTAATATTTAAATATTTTGGTTGTTAAGCTGTAAATTCAGGTACCAAGCACAGATTAACTGGATTTGGAGCTATAGATGACTGTAACGCAGCAAGGTCAGGGCTGAATGAAGTGCCGAGAAATCAATCAAATGTGCCAAGTACTGTTGGGGAACTGGGCAGTTAATTGCTTCAAAACTTTACTCTGTAAAATGCCTGTACATGGTGGATGACAGAGGAGATAATAAAACACACAAGCTATACCTCTGTTCCATACACATATATGCTGAAATTGTGTTTGGTCTGATTAATTCAGCAAAATTGGGGCTGCTAATTAACGGTGCTTTAATCTGAAGGTAGAAAAGTTACATCTGGGAGCCTAGGGAAGGACTGTGCTTCATTTAGATTTCTAAAAACCTGCATAGATATGAAGTGCATATGCTTTGGGTGCAAGAAATGCTAACTACTTGGCATCCATTTATTTGCAATGGGAGATATATTTACAAGCCCTTTTGCCTGCTAGCACCGAGGGATTAACAATGCACCAATTCTTTGAGCCTCAGGGCCTGATTCTGTGTCACTGAAGTCAATAGAAGCTTTGTCATTGACCTCAACAGGCACAGGCTCAAACACTCAAAGAACACATTATGTGATACATGTTTTTTAAAATAAGGCTTAGCAGTTTTGTGTTTGCAGAATGGAGGATGATGACTGACATAAAGAAACTGAAATAGAGAGGCAAAAAACAAACTCTGATTCCCAGTTAGGCAACTGACTCTACATCTGAACACAGTTTAAAAACAGAAAAACTGTGCTGAGTAGCTGCAATTTGCATTGCATTTAAACTGTGAATAATATCTTCTGAAATCAAATCTCTAATTTAGGTACCTGAAAACAATGTAAATCAGTGAAAGCAGCAGAAACTCTGTAATTCTGAGAACCCTAGTTACTTTGTGATTAAATGTAGGTGCAGGAGCCTGTATGTAAGCAGGTCGCGACTAGAGAGTTTTGACCACTATAAATAAGCTGCCAGTAGCTCTTCTCTCTGACATTCCTTCATCTGCTTCCAGGAGCCCATCTCTCAAATGGCATGAGCATATAAATGTGAGAAACTTTCTAAGAGCAACTGCTTACCACTATATTCAGAGATGTAAGCATATTAATGACTGCATGTAATAAAATATATACTTTGTAACTACATGCAGTCATTCTAGCTTCATCATTAATGAGAAACTCTTTCAGTTTTCCAGAACTTAATCTATAAACAGAACAGCAGGGCCTGCATATACATATTCATGTAAAAAACTCTCAAGAGGAATTATAGGCACTAGCACTGTTCATCTTAACTCACATACTGAATGAATCAAGTATTGGCCCTCTAGGCTTTGTAAGTGTTACTGGTCACCTCAGTCACATACCATTGCTTCTGATCCATATCAGGATGATTTGCAAACACATCGGCTTTTCCAGAACAGCTTTGTGAATACTTCCAGTGAGAAAGCTTATTTGCTCAAATCACTGTGATATCTTATTTACCAAACACAGTCTTGGGGGAAAGAAAATTTATTCTGTCACCAGCATGTGTAAAAAGGGAAAGGAAACCTTCACTAGCTCTTCCAGACAAAAGCTGAGCACACCAGCAAGTACGCTATGTAGAGTGGGGGGAGGATGCTGCAGAAGTGTCCTCACGCTGGTAGGGGTTAGAGCATCAGCTCCCAGACACAAAGGTCTTTTGTAATACCAAACCCCAAAACATTTTCTCAAAAGTCAGTGCCATTATCACATCCCAGTGGTGCAGAATTTTTAATGCTGAGCAGCGAGTACATTTTATGAATTCATCACTTTGCTGTTGAACACTGGCATGCACTGATAGCGAGGCACAAAAAGCTCCAGCGCTGTACAGAAGTGGCATTCAGCCTTTGACAAGCGAAGAGCTACTTTGTCATCAAACAGAGGCTCACAAAACCATGAAAGAATGAACCGCATTTAAAATAGAGTTTTATGCAAGAGTTAATACACTGCTCCAAACAAGTCAGCAAAATCTACAGTCAGAACAGTGTTTGTCAGAGCCGAAGGCCTAGGCTCCTTGGCTATCTGTCACCAGTCTCAGAAGACTGGTTCTGTGTAAGTCAATACAGTCCATATGTGTGTGGGCGCACTCACACCTCTATTTTTTGTTTCAAATTGCCTGGGGCCAGCTGCCATAGCACCTTCAAGACACCATGTGATGTCTTAATCAAATGTTAGCAAGGAGCCTGAAGCAGCTTAAAAGGCACAAATGGGATACAAAATACAGGGGCACTGAAATATGACATCACCAGTAATTAAGTTCATTAGTTTTCTTGTCCTTTGCATGCTTTTCTTAGGAAGGATGCTCTCTTTATTGCTTAATTCTCCCGAACGGATATGAACAAATACCTGTTAAGCAAGATTGCGGTCTAAATAGGAACATTTTGTGTCTATTTTATATATCTTTATGCTGTCCAGATGCCTGGATTAGAATAGCAATTGAACAGAAACATGGAATCGCTGCTTTTGAATCATCTCTAAAACCTAGAGCGTAAGCTTTGGCCATCTTCAAATACAAATTTTGGTTACAACCCAACCTTGTCATCCTGTCAGATGCAGACTTCCCACTGTGATCAGTGGGACTTCTGAAGATTTAAGGAATATATGGGAATTAGTTATTTTTTTTTCTCTTCAGAGTCTAAATTGTTTGTGGAAAATTGTGTTAACCAGGGAGGAAGAGAGGGAATGAAGAGAATATGAGGGAGCGTAAGCAGAGCTAGATAATGCTGTGAGCCAAACAGTTCCAAATCAGCCCCATGTTATGCTGCTAGAATGTTGGAACTGCAGCTAGAAGCATTACATCTGCAAGTGCAGTATCTGCAGTCCCTTATGAGCAAGTTTTCAAAGACAAATCCCATTCACAATACCATTACAAACAACAAAACCTGTTCCAATATTCGAGTGTATCCACAAAACATAGAATTCTTTTTCTTTCAAAAAATGGAAGTAATGTTCAGAATTCCCTTTACTGAAATATTTATGCCCAGTCTGCATGGGTAAAGGGCATATTTTTAGTACCCATGGTCCCTATAAGATAAACATGAAACTCCAGCACAGCTGGTGCTTGAGAGTGGATGTATTTGTCTCTGGAATTTTGTTAAGGAGATTTCTTCATTAATAAAAGAACCTTTTTACTATTCACTCTCAGATTGCTTTTACTACTTGATTCAAGGCCGTGCTTATTACTAAATATTGTATCTTCACATAATAAGATGCTGTTATTATGATACTATGTAAGTACACTATCAGTAACTTACTGTTAGTAAGATACCGATAGTAAGATAAGTTTTGCCAAATCTTAATTGTTAGCAGTGAAAGCTATAAATACTTGTTTTCAGTGTTAAAGTCAGAAAGTAATAATATATTTAGTAGTGTTTCTTTTAGACAACTGAACCTATTGACTTAATACTTACTTTTTTTAACCCACATTCCACATTACACAATTTTTTCTGTTTCCCACTGATGTTTAAACTACACTGTACTTTCTCTCTAGAGCACCAAGGCTTCCAAACATGGATTTCATCTTTTGAGCCTAGAAGAGAATTTGTTCTGGAAAAGGGAAGGTGTATACTAAAGGACTTTTAAAACTTTAATAGAACAGTCTGATTTATCTGCCTTATTATTATCATTGTAATATATGTTGTATATGTAGCCTGATCCAACACATACAGTCTGATCCTTCTAGCTTCATGCCAACTGTTGCCATTTAATTACTGTCCAAATAACACATGACGAGATAGAAGTGTATCTTAAAATACATTACAAAGAGTTCTCTAGCTGGCTTTGAGATTTATTACAGTGTTGAATGAGACTGTGATTTTAGTGAAAACACTGCAAAGGAATCTGTAAGATTTGAAGGAATACAGTCTATGAAGGTGAAACACCATTACTGTGAGTGTGGGAAAGAATAACCGAACTTTTATCATGAACCTGTATTTTTTAACACTATTTCACAATGAGACAGAATTTACAGTCTTTTGGTACAGGGATTAATTCCTATAGCCAAAACATTACTGGTCTCTACTACAAGGAAGTGTTCGAAGTACGTCAACTAGTCCTTTTCGTTACTGTCACCATCAGTTCATACAGAATCAAACACCTTTCATGCTTTAAGTGATTACAGCTCTAGTAGTACTGAGAGAATACAACTGATACTCTCTTAGTAAGAGTTGCAAAATTTGAATTTGAAACCAAGATTTCAAAATTCTCTGTGTGCAAGACTTTAGTTAGGATCTCAAGATCATTCACACAAGGCAATGCACTGGACTTACATGGCTGAGATTGGTTCTTAAAGGAGATGTTTCATGCGATTCAAGCATGTAGAAGCTTAGGTCAGCTGCTGATAGCAAGCTTGAAGACTGTGATGTTAGTCTAGAAAGAATGCAGCTGGAAGCTAGTTCATCTTGGGTCAAACTTTTTACAGGCAAGAAGCTTTTTGAACCTGTCTGTTACTGAACCTACAAGGAACTTCAGCAGCCCAGAACAGTTTCTGCATCTAGTAAGATGCAGAAGATGGCTTAGCCCTGTTTTACTAAGTTTGGTTTAGAGGGTTTTTTTATGCTGCCTCTGCAAAACAATAATTGCTTCAGCAGCTCCCAAACTTAAATTTTAGTCTACAGCACTTAGTCCACGAAACACAGGACCAGCATGCAACTTTGAAGAAGATTAAAGAAACAGTAATTTCATATTCATTCACAATTACTTTAGGCTCATAAAGGCAATGGGACTTAATATTTATTAAAAACTGTAGAAAAGGGCTCTTGGGAGGATAACTTTAATACATCCCAGGTGTAACAGCATTGAAGTCAACAGTTATGACATTTTTAAACTGACTCCAGAATGTTTATTCTGTAGAGAAAGTTTTCTCACACTGTAAATCACTGTAAGATTAGTATTAATCTGACTGATATGTCCTGAGCCACCCAATTCTCTGCTTAATTCTATTAGGAAGCATTTTCCACATGCTAGCTTGAAATGTTATCACATGATGACAAACGTAAGCTTTTTTATTGGATTTATGTAAATCCTTTCTTCACTGAAGCTGTTGGAAGGGTTCTGCAGTTGCTTATAACTTCCACACACTGAAAAGCATCACAAATCCCTTGTAAGATATGCTTTTTCTTCAGAAAGTTCAAGTTTAGAACAACCGATTAAGGTCCACTGCAGATTTCCAACCTCTTTTCCTATTACAGCATCACATGAGATGGGAGAGTGGCTTCTACCTGAGCATCGTCTTTGGCACTGTCCAACCTTAAGAAAGAATGCGCTTTCAGAGAACAACCAGGACTGAAAAAAACAAGTTTGAATCCCTGCTTGTTTTAGCTCTCTTATTTGGTTAATTTTCTCCTTAGCTTGTGCAAACTTCAAGCAATTCTCATCCAAAAGGCTTTCATTTGCTGTAGTTTATATTTGAAAATTGGCAGATGAAAAATCTCAGTCCTTCCAGCTGTACTGGTAAGCATGAGAGACAGAAGGAGCAAGGAAAGTCTGTCTGGACGCCGCTTTCCATACCTGGAGACCAGAGCAATTAGATTCTCTGAACTCAGAAAGGTCTTAATAAACAAATGATCAATTAGTCAAACAAAACCAGCAAACCCACAGCACTGAAATTGCCAGTCCAAAGTAAGGATTTTTTCTAGTTCATTACACAGCAGGGCTCTGCTCCAGCTTATCCCAGAGCTCACCTACAATACATGTAATAAGTAACTAGTGCTGCTTGCCTCCAACCACTGGAGTAGACCCATTGGCTGTAGTGGGGCTACTTGTACTTAAAGTCAATCATGTGCTAAAGTGCTTTGCTGGCCTGGGGCCTTCGTATCTCAGATGAATAAGCTTTTCTTCAATGAGTTTGCCAAGTTTCCTTCTTAAAGGTCAACAAAAAAGCCTATTCTATTTCCTGCTGCATTTGGTAGACCTTTTAAAAAGCATTATATATGTACTATAGGTACTGAAGATTAGTTGACCTTAGTCACAGGAGACTACAGAAAACAGTCCCAGGGAAGTATAAAACCTAAGGGGGAATTACACCACCTTAAATCTAGACAATTTTGCAAAATTTCTGTGCTCTTATTTATTCAGTTGTTTTTAATTCTAAGGCAATCTTCTACTTGAATGAGGAGATTCAAGTAACACTTTCCAAAATATGAAAGGCTAAATGCCACATTTACAATTGTTTCTGAAAAGGGTTGACCTTTATTAAAGTTACTGAGTAAATACAATTCCGAAGGTTTTGTTTCTCTTGTAAATTAAATGGTATGTTTGTAGATGGAAAGGTCAATTTTCAGTAAAGCTGAGCTTCAGAAAACATCACCTTTCTCCGCTAAATCAAAGGAGTTAATTAGTTTTACAGATGGAATACATAATACATAATTCTTTTATCTTTGCTTGAAAATCAATTGTTTATGGCATAAAGAGGATACACTTGTCATCATTAGGTGCAAATGTTTGTTTGCTGCAGCAGGGAGTACAGACTCAGTCTGCCACACAGCTTCATAAATTTGAGGCACTGATGTCCTCTGAGAGGTTTTGTGTAAGGAGGGTGTGTATTCAAATCCTACCTGATACCAGATTTCTTGTATTTAGTGAATTTATTCCATCTTATATGAAGCTATTAGTTTCTATTAACAAGAAATGCACTAGGAAAATATTACTAGGCATCGATACCACATTGAGAACTCTGCAGTTTAATCCCTTTCCTCCTACACTGTCCTCAATTCAAATAATTTTTTATATTTAGTAATTTTTACCACAGTTTCAATGTAAGACTGCAAATACACATTAATAAACACCATCTGAACCAGCTAAGCCCTGGGTGTGTTAACTTGGAGGAGGCTGGAAGGTCTGGATTTTCCTGCCTAGCTTTGTGATAGCTCTCATACCAGCATCGGGAGCCTTGTGGGAAGTACTGACCACCACACTGTTGTCTGAGCTCTTTGTTACAGAGAATATTTTGTTTACTGCTTTGGACTGGCAGCACTCCCTGTCTCTATAACAATCTTCAGCCTCCCTCTTTGTATGGCTTTCAAAAAACAAGGGAGAGAAGGGAGTAATGGTTTTGGGATGTCTAGTATCTGTTTAAACCAGCATGTTACGCAAAGCTGAACTTTACAGAAAGTTTCATGGCTGTCTTCAGAAGGAAGACTTTTGAAATCAGATATACAGAAGATGCTGGAAGCATCCAGGTCTTCACAGAGATGTACCACCACAGCACGGTGACTGCAAATTGGGTTTCTTCTCCCATGTCTACTGGTGATGTCCAGAGGTTTCTTACAGACCTTACTCTCCTTGGTTTGGTCTAATTTTGTAACCTTTTCATACAGTGCTCTAAGTGAAGAGCTATTTAGAGAGTGTTATTATTTATAGCAAGATATTATTTGCATCCTGTTTATGCAAACTTAACCTGATAAACTTCTCCATAGAATAGATCTTTAGGACAAATTCCACACACCATTGCCATGTCTGAAGCCGCAGAACTAGCTTTATTTAAAAGTCATTTAAGTATTATTATACTTTTTTTTTGTACAAGTAGAAAATATCTAATGTCAATATTTGTTCTCACAGAAGGTGCTGTATAGGAAAAAAAGGAGAGAGGCTGATGAAATTGTCTGAAGAGACAAGTGAAAATAAAACAGCTTATGTGAAGCACTGAGGTTTGTAATAAGTGATGTGCCGACAACAGACACCCTCACTTCGGGAAAGGGAAACCTAAAAGATAAACATCAAAAAAAATTACAGGCACATTTTCCAAGCTGCTTCACTCTTTATTTCTCTTCATGGAAGCTGGGTGACCCAATCCTTCATAGTGCTTGTGCCACACTTAAACACTGCAGCTGTTACAGATAATATAACCTTTCATTTTGTGCCCAACAATACTAAACTAAACAAAAGTGTTCTTGCTTTAGCAAAGAGCTTGTTCAAAGTGATTTCACTGCTAAGTGTAGATTAAGTAGTTTGTACTCTGGCGCAGAGGTTCAGTCTAGGCTTCAACAGCAATAACATACCCACATTACTGTCTTGCAGCAGGCTCTTAACATGATTCCAGTACTATCACAGGAACCAAAATGGGCTTTTGTAACAGTCAAATGATTTATTAACCATTTTTACTGTTCTGCTTTTCTGTTTGATTTTCTGATGCTGTGCAATCTCCATATCCAAGCAAATTTCAGGCAAAGTCAAAAATAATTCTTGAGTTCATCTAGGATGAAAATAAAATGCCACATTCCATACTTTCAACAGATGCTTTCTGTTTAAAAAACATTTCCAGGGAGCGCATATATGGAAGGTACAAGAACAGAATGGTATAACGACTTAGAATCATAGAATCATGTTGGACATAGCCTTGGGTGGCATGGTTTAGTGGGAGGTGTCCCTGCCCCGGCAGGGGGGTTGGAACTGAGTGATCTTGAGGTCCTTTCCAACCCTAACAATTCTATGATTCTAAAAGGACTTAGATATTACATCTGGATTTTATAGAGAACTTTAAAGAATAGGGGATACACAGAGAAGTTGTATGAAGGGCTATAAAGATATATGTACTGCGAGTTGAAGCAGAAGACATTAGATCATAGTTTTTTGACATTCTCAGTACTGCTGTTCCAAATTTGCTCTTGCAACATGAAGGTAGCCTGGTCACTATAGATTCACAGAGAGACTCAACTACATTGTGCTTTCCTTGCGCTTCTCTTTACCTGGCTACAGAGCAGCTCTACAGCAAACCTGTGCCCTCTAGCTTATTAAATCACGCGTAAAGTACAGCCCCTGAGGTGATACTACAGATGTTGAAATAGATATAAGGGTTGTAAAGGATACTAGAATTTGGGGACTGCTGTGGGCATTCAACTGAAGCAAATAATCAGTGGGCTCAAGTAACTACACTCTGCCAGTGCAGCCAATATATCATAGCAAAACACTGAGTTGTATGAATGCTGGGATCTACAATCAGATATTGCTCATTTAAAAAAGGAGCTGTGCAACAGTAGCCCTATCTCTTGTACTCATTTTTCTTGGAGCAGCAGTATGACATTTCAAAAGATGAGAAGTACCTTTCAGCTTGAATAAACTCAGAAATCTATCTGTAAACACATTTGGCCTCATCTTGAGAAATGTCAGATTTTTGGAACTAACAGCATGGGTAAAATATTTGTGTCAGTATTTAGACAGCAACATGTAGGAAAGCAGGCAGGGTTGTAACATTTTAGATTGCACTTTTTTGCAAGTACAATAGCTATAGGAAGAAGTGCACATTACATCCAACATCTTTGTCCTGCTATACCTGAGTCAATAATGGGAAGGAAAACTTCTTGCGCCTCTTTCTCTGCCTTATTGTAATCAGGTCTCTGACTTGCTGGGTTTCTGTGGAAGAATCCTTCCTGGCACTAAATGACAATCTCTGTGTTCATTCATAATTGTTATTCATTGTTAGGGCTCCAGTACTGTCACCTGAAATCAATTCCTTGCTGTGACAAGCACTGTATACAGAAAATGGCAGTTCCTGCTCTGAAAAGCTTGCAGTCCAGAGAGGCAAAACAAATGTGAAGTGAACGACAGCCTACAACCATTAGTGCCACTGCTTGATTTGTGTGTGTGTTTACAGCAGCGGTTTTCAGCCTATGGTTTGTGAGCCCCAGAGGGTAGTGGTCTATAAGGGATCAAAAGAGGTAACTAAGGTGAAAATAAAAGAAAGGGCTCAACTTCACCTCCCACAAATCTCTGCTTCTTCTGGAAAGTGTTTAGGGCCCCTATACTGAAAATGCCTGAAAATCACTGCATATGGGTTGCTGCAATCAAGACTGTCATCTCTAACACCATGAGACACATCATCTTACATATCTGATTACCACTTTATAGGCTCATACACCAGTCTCACCTCAGCTGGTTTCCACTCCAAGGAGTGCAGAAATGGAATAGAGAAGACCAAGCAATGTTCTGTGCCTCCAGGCTTGCCACACCATGAGATCCCATGCTTAGAGAAGGCTTATGCAGATTTCAGAGCAGCTCACATCACAGCCCCTCAATCTGCCATTTACACCCTCACCTTCCTTCTTCTTGTGTAGGATTTACTACTAAGAAGATCAGCCCCTACATCTTCAGTCTTCAAATGGGAAGAATTTCAGCTCTCCTTAGTATTTGCTTGCCTCCTCCCTCTGATGGAAGTATCAGACAGGGAAATACCTACCTGCAAATAGCATTCACCTAGCAGTAGCTACCAAGTTAACCTTGAATACTCAATTAAATACTCAGTCTTATCTGTCTTAAGACTCCTAGAAACTATGAGCTTTGGCAACAGATCTATTACCAGAGATGGCATTCCCTGGCCACTGCATGCAAGAGAACCACTTGCACACAGAGGACTTGGCTTCTGAGCTCAGGTTGTTAAAGCCAGGGAATCTTGCTGACTGTGAATTAGCCCTCCAAACTGTGCATGGTACTCTGCTGTGTTTTTCATACAGCAATTCATTCTCTTACAGTTTTTCAGAGAATAAAATTTTCTCTGACCCAATTAAATATGCTAAAATTGTTTATAATGGCACTGCTTAGGATTAGGTAGGAAGCCATTATATCATAATTTACAGAGCTATTGGCCAGTATTGAACATGCATATTGTAAACTATAATGAAATGGAAAAAAAAAACACTCTCAGATGCATTTTTGGTCTGTATTTTGTAATCACAGCAATATATCAACCTTTCTAATATTCTTGTCTCATGATTGAGTGGACCTATTTGGCTTGTTATTGTACACACGTAAATCTTACAATATCATTTGGCAACTGTTATGTTCAAGCTGGAATGCTCTTATTTCTGATCTCTCTGCTTCCTCCCTTAAAATATCACCTTGTAGTAAGGCTCTGGAGCAATAAGGATGACACATGAGAAATCTGCATACACTCTGAGAGCATGAGAACATTCCTGCTTCCTCACAACCCCTACTTTGCCTTATGGCCAGAGTCATCAGGCTTTTTATTCTGCAAATGCATCCTGATGTGGGATGGAATTCTGATTAATTTTCCATTTAGCTTTCTAAAATTTCTGATCATCCCCAGAATTCCACAGTTTACTTTGGCCAGTGCTTTTGCCTCGCTTTCTTCTTTGTGCTCTAGTTTCTGATGTACATATATACATGCATATACACTCATATGTTATTTTTTCTGAGAAGCAGGTAAGAACTGTGACCTGGTAAGGTCTTTGCTGTTGGTACAAATTAAAGCTCTGTTTTGCTCAAATATATCCAGATCTAAGGATGGTCAGATACTAAAATAAACAGTAGAGCCCATATGTATGATATCCGATCAACAGCATATATATGTTCACAGATAAACCACATACAGCTTTTCTAGCTGGTTACTATTTGTTCTGGAAATTCAACCTGAAGTCTTGATCAAATACTTCTCATATTTATGCTCCCGTTTCACTTAAATGGCATTACCCCAACAAGAAAGGTAAATAATGCACAGGATTACAGGATTTCTTAAGGAAGGATTCGAAATACGTCCCCTAGCATGAAGTGAGCCAGAAATACCTCACAAAATACACTCTAAAAGCAGGAACATTCAGAAAAGTCTATGAAATTAAGCAAACTAAAATGTGAGACCTCTTCTGCTAAACCTTCAAACCAGGAATGCTTTCAGACCAGCACGCAGACAGATCCACCCTAGGAGTCTTGAAGCGAAAGAGCTCTCTCGCAATTAGAAATATTAATCTTATCACACTTTGGCAATCTGAGAAAATATCAAACAGCCGGTGATTGTCAGCATGATCCCAACATGTTAGAAGAATGATGTAGAGAATAGCAGATTGGTTAATCTGGTATCAGTACTGGCTGAAATAATAAACTGGGACTGTGTCAGGACAGTGTTAGCAAAGCACCCAAACCTAAAAATGTAATGAATGTCGGTCAGCATTCCTAGAAAGCAGATCTTGTTATTTTGGTAGTAGTGTGTTCGTGGTGGATAATGACAACTCTCTTGAAGTGAGATACTGAATTCTTCAACACATCTGACTTAGTACCACATCAAATTTTGATTTTAAAATGCTTATACCAGCAACATAAAACAGGACAGCTTAGATGCGTTACTGGCCCACTGAAAAATCACAGAATATTATTGCTGCTGAGGGGACATCAACTTTCCTGCTTCTATTGGCAACGTGTAAGGACTAACTTGTGTTCCAACAAACTGCAGTAACTTTATTAACACTGAAGCTGGCAGTCAGGAGAGGCTGCTGTTGCAGTGTGATCTGAGTCACCTGGTAAAGTGATCACAAGCCAACACAATATTTTTCATTTTATACAAATATGCAGCACTCTATCCAGAACATGGATGAAAGTGATACCTAAAGATTAGGAGCTTCATCTCTGTCCACCTGATGCAGAAAAGCTCTTGAGTTACCTCAAATGAGCTCTAACTGCTGTTGTGTAATGGTACTGTCTAATATAATTCCAGGAAAAATAAAAGGAGGAAGAATTATCAAAGTATCTTATCTTTCTTAACAGCAATGGCAAGAGCAGTATTAGAATACGGTATCTACATTTGAGAACAGATACTGAAATGATAAAACCTCTTAAGAAAGTGAAGGGAAGCCATGGGACAAGGACAACATCCCCTCCATCCCCTCTCTGATTATGGGCATGATTAAGTACTGGGGCAGGTGGTAGACTCACTATCTCTGAGGACTTCAAAACTTCTAGATCTAAAAGATTGGATACTTCTTTAAGAATATGATTTATTCCAATTGCCTTTCTTATGGTGCTATACTGTATGCCAGTCTGCAGGTTGTCAAGGATATGGGAACTCTTCGATATATATATGCAGAATGTTAAATCAAACCACATCAGACTAAACAAAAATTTTTGAGTCTTCTTTCTCCCTAGATTGTGGCAATTGCTTTTAATAAAGATAATGAATAAAATTGGATATGTTGTGATCTGCTGTGACCAACAGATTTGAAAGGACCAGGAAGGCCATGACCACCACTGTACATTGCCAAATGTGTGTTTAGCTTGTCTGTATCTTCTGAACCATTCTGTGGTCTGCACATGACAGCTCCTGTGAGCACAAAAGATAATTGTGGGAAAGTCAACCTTAGACCCAGGGCTGCCTAGATGGGACAAGCACAGGTGGTGTTAGGAGAAGGTGAAGGAACAGAGTAGCGTGGAGGAAATACAGACATGGAATCTTTGGAAACTTTAATATCACATCTAGTCCAAATGATGAGAATGATAGGAAGCCATTCCCAATCTGTAGGCCATCTACCAGGGCAAATTTTAAAGCTAGAATCCATCTCATTTCATGTCAGACATCTAAAAGATCAGCATTAATCAAAGCTAAATTATATGATGCTCTGTTTACATTGCCAGGAGATAGGAACCACCAGGAGGCAATCCTTCCTGCTTTAAATTAAGAGTCCAAAGAGGATGGATACCTCTTGGCCATATGGAAACCTAAGTGAGTTTAGACTGGAAGTCTAGTTTCTGGATGGATGAAGTCAAGTGAGATGAACCCCATGCTAAATAACTTCTCAAAGGACAGAATTAGTAGTGTTTCTTAATGAAACAGCTACAAATATGTTTACATTAGCAACCAAACTAATTTTCTTCTCCCAAAACCCTGTCAGCTTGGAGAAGATATTCTCTATAGTTGATTTTGGTTGCTTGCAAGGAGAAGGAGTTTGATTGAGCACTGCACACCTTATTACAGCCTGGCCTGAAGTGAAGCCCTGCTGGGTGCAGATGTGCATCACAAGAGGGGAGAGAGCCCACAGACTCAGTGTGAGTTACACAAACATAAGTGCTGACACTTCCCAAAACATTCAATCAAATTCATCTTGGCTTGGAACTAAAAAAGCCTCTTGTTCATGTGTACCGACAAATAAACATTGTAGGCCACAAAGGTGCAGTATGGCTTCTATTCCAGTGAGGTCAATGCAATTTTACAGTATTTACCTACCTGTAATGTAATACAATTGGTTTTCAGCCTTTAGATACACTTCATTTTGAATTTAAGATTCCAGTCACCCTGATTAATTGGACTTACCAGGTAATGGAACTTTGTTGATCCTTTAAACCAAAGCAAAATGGAAGGCAAACTTAGAAAGCACTACCCCAGATGAGATTTGGCAAGGAATCAATATTTTACAGTTTAAATGCGTATTAATCCATGGCAGAAGTAAACCATTTTCACTTTTTATATGGACAATTTTTCACCCTTGTGGAAGTGTATAAAAAGCGCATATTATGGAGTTATTTTGCTGAACGTTATTTATGATACAGTTATCCCACTGGGGAGAAGCAAGAGTTAGTGATATCTGCCCAGGGAAAAGTTATTGGGTGGTTGTTTCAAAAGAGCTTGAAAGATGCAGACAGTCAATTACAAGTGAACTGGGAGTTATGACAGGAATTATGGCTCTGTATCATATAATCAGTTTTGAAAACCCAGCTCCTCATTCTTTCTTTAATTGAGTTCTTTTGTATTTCATTTGCTTATTGTGACATTCTCACATGATTTGAAGCTCCTTCAGTAATAATAACAGACAAAAGATACACAGACAGTCTTCTGCTGTCAGAGGTACTGCATTGTGGACTAGAGGGGCTGATGGCTCCCTCTCTAATTTACTCCATTGTTGAACCTACAAAGGAAGCAGCACTTTCGTGTTATGGCCTATGACATGCAGAAGTGGGGGTAATAGAGAATGTCACCAACAGAAGCTGGAGTACGAGACAGTGGCACCAGCAGCTAAGCAAAACCACTCCTGAGCTCCTTCCTAGTCTGTGTTCTAAGCACTTGCTTGATGAAAAACAACCAAATTACTCTTAGTCTCTAAAGGGCTTTTGTAAACAACAAAAAAATACAAACCAGAAATACTCTCAATACCTGAAAGGGTTTTGTAACAAAGCCAATACTAAAGTAACCAAAAATATTTCAGTGGTACTTTCTCTGATACCTCTCACTTTAACAATGCATACAGTATTGATAAAATGATAAATGATGTGATTGTATCTCCGGGATAACTGAAACTGAGCACAGGTCTTTTCATTTAAGCATTCTGCTTTGAACCAGCCATTTTAATTCAATTTCCTTTTAGTCAAGAGCTTCAAAATCAGAGTTTACAAATAACTGCAGCATATCCTTTGTTTTACTTCTTTTGGACAATCCACAACAGCCATTCGTAATGTATTGCTAGCACAGATGAAAAAAAGGAAGAGTTTTCAAGCAAGAAAAATCAAGACTGTGCAACCGTGGCATGGAGAAACAGCTGCTATAATTTAAAGTTAAGTCCTAGTTCAAATTCAAACCTAAATTAAAAGAAAAAAACCTTAGACATATTTAAGACAAGTAACAAAAAGGTAAACCGGGCACCAGAGAAATGTATAACTTATAGACGGGTACCTAAGTTCATTGTAGACACTGATTTTTCTGCAGTGCTGAAACATGAGCCTGGCTTACTGCATTTATTTAAACTTTAATGCTTCCTCAGAAAACAACTTTCCTCTTTTAGAAACCTTTCTCAAGGACCCATTTTCACACTGACTTTATACAAGTATCAGCATCATTATTTAGCAATAGCAATATGGTCATATAAGATCGAGGAAAATGGATATACAACATATCCAGAAAGAAAACAAATAGTTCCCCAAAGCAGGTGCCAAGGCTCATATCTTACTCTTTATAATAGACATCAGGTTTTTAAATAAAAGTCAGAAGTCTGTGCATATGTGAGAGATAAGAGTAGCTGAGACAAGCAAAGGTATGATCATTGCTATTCCCATTTTACAGGTGAAAAGCTCAGGCTGAAAACTGGACTTGTCCAAAATAATAGAGTAAGCGACAGGATAGAGTTGAGAGCTCACCTTGCTAAAGCCTTATCTAAGACACTCCTAAAATTAGAGTGAAGCATTTCTGTAAGAAATTGAACAGGGATTAATGTACATAAGTCTGAAAAGATCTAAAGTTACATATAAAAAGAGAATCACACATTTGCAACAAATATTGACCAATATATTAATTTCCTGGAAAAAAATGCTCCTTTCTCTCTCTTCTTGTAAACCCTAAATTACAATTTGTGTTACCAGAAAAGAAAATATGCCTTTCAGTTCATGTCTTCCATAAGAAAATACCTTTTTGTTCCACTTGACTTAGGATCAATCTTTATTATTGGAAAACAAAGTTGTGAATCACTGATCCAATTTTCTCCTTTACTTCCATGAGCTGTCTTTCTACTACTTTTCTTGTTCCTGTTTCCTTGCTAGAGTGGTTCTTCCACTAGGATCAAATCTTGTTTGTGGGTGTCACATAGCATGCACAAAATGTGAGTGATGTTCTCAGGAGGGACCTGTGTAATATGCAGTGTACAAATGCTGTATAATAGGTAGGTTCCTCAAGCCTCTTGCAAAATGGAATATGTCTGCATCAAATTAGAAAGTCTGCTTTGTGCCTGGGCTAAAATATCAATACTGTGGCTTCATTAGTTCTTACTTGCCCCAGGGCAGCCTGCCATGCTATTATATTCTCTGATAAGCCTTATTAGATCTCTAGGATTTAAACTAGATATATTTGATAATATATCTAGAAAGAGCAACCCTCATATGTGTGTTATCAATACACATATTTCCATTGAAATTACATGATTTCAAGAAAATAAGTCATGTAGAAATTATCTTACATTGTTGTATAGAATACCTACTAAGGTGCCATGATTTAAACCCAGCTGGCAATTCAGCCATGCAGTTGCTCGCTCGCTTCACCCCCTTTCTCCTCCCAGCTCTGGGAGGGATGGGGAGGAGAACGGAAAGACTGTAACTCCCATGGGCTGAGATAAGAACAGTCCAGTAACTAAGGTATAACACAAACCACTGCTGCTACCACCAATAAAGATAATAATAAAGGAAATACCAAGGGAAGAGAATACAACCGCTCACCACCTGCTGACTGATACCCAGCCAGAACTGAGCAGAGAGCTAACCCTTCCGTGCAATTGCCCCCAGTTTATACAGTGGGCATGACGTGCTGCGTCAGTTTGGGTCAGGTGCCCTCTCTCTGCTTCCTCACGGCTTCCCCTCTTCCCTGGCAGAGCATGAGACTCAGAAAGTCCTTGGTCAGAGTAAACATTACTCAGAAGCAACTAAAAACACTGATGTTATCAGGGCTGTTCCCAGGCCAAAAGTCAAAACCAGAGCACTGCATAAGCTACTAAGAAGGAGAAAGTGACTGCTGCTGCTGAACTCAGTACAGCAGATAGGCGAGGTTCCACCACATATGGTGATACTTTACATTTTATGATATAGTGCATGAAATCTTGATTACAGTGTAGTGACTGCCAAAGCTCCTACCCACTTCAGCGAGGTTAGGACTTCAGTCCATATGTGCACCAGCATGTAAAGTGGTTAATGTTTATAACATCTATGGTAAACTATGCTAGCTGGCCTTTTATCTTGGACTATATTGCTTTGAAGGTTCTTGGTACTGACTGTTGCTGCTAGAAAAGGGAAAGTGGCATGAATTATCCTCTTGATAAGACGGGAAAAACCTTTGTGTGACTATTGCTTTCTAATGTGAAAGCATTAGAACCTGCATGCAATTCTCTGCCTTGTGCGAAGCAGAAACAGCTACCCCCCTTGATACAGAGTGAATTTCAATATGTGCTGTCTTGTGGAAAGATGGGTTCATGTTTATCCCTTCCTGAGACAGTCAAATATACACAGAGTAATAGATGGAGCAGGTGTCTCTTATAATCTCAGGTGAAGGGACGCGTGACTGAGTGTTGAAGACTTTAGGGCTGCTAACTTGGGATCAGTTGTCAATGGCTCACAGGAATACATATATATCTTGGTGTACTGTGCTCTTTGGAGTACCTCTACAGAGCAGCTCAGGGCTGGAGAAGTCAAGTTTCATCTTAACAGCACAATATGAGAGCATTTTTTGTAGCATGAGAGTGAATCCATGCAACTATTTCTGTGCAACCTGGAGCTAAAGGACCAGCAGGCAAGCATGAATTGAACTTCCATTGCCTATGTGGAAATACAGTACAGTCATGTTTTGTTTATGTGGTAGGTTATATTTGTTTATTATGTTTTATCATATTTATAAATGACATTTATCTATATAATTTCAATTTCTATTTAAATACATTGCAGAAAGATATAGATATTTTATAATTACGAAAGTTTATTTATTTTGCTAGTAATTTATAATTAATTTTATATTTCTTATTTCTTATACTCCATATACATTGTGATGAAGTACAATATAAGACAGAAATACCAAATGAGGATCCAGCTCCTTTGTCAGAACTGGCTCTCTACTGCCTGTACCTGTGGCTAATGACTTCAGCTCTTTCCAACCTCTGAAAGTTGATGTATGCCTGTCCCTACCAAAAACTCATGTTTTTTTTCAGTTGAAAGCATACTGAAAGTCACCAAGTGCAACAGTAACTGTACTGAAAGTTATAAATTTGGTATGGTCCCATTTTATTAACAGTTATTACCCTGTTCTCTAAATGCTGTATTTATCTAAGCTATATCTAAGACAACATGCAGGCCAGCATATAATTACAATACCTTGGAAGGTAACTGTTGGTTTTTCTTAACACCTTCATGTTCTGTAACAGCAAAACAGCAGCTGCCTGAAATTTCTGTTGACTAATGGAAAATGTTCCCTCCTTCCTGCCATCCAATACTTACTAAAGCAGGGATGACTGACAGGGAGAACTTTGTCTGTGGTTAGTTATCAGATAAGCTAAGTCTTGGCACACTTAGCTGAAAAGAAACAGCCACTCCATCAGACATTATTGCTTAAATACAGCCCAAATTGGAGCATTTTCAATTCTTGGGTAACACCTGCAGGCAATAGTCCTTTAAAATGTGCATATAATAGGACACATACATATATATAGAATCTCAGGCATATTGATGAGAATACTATCCCTCTGTGAAATCAGTTGAAGGATCTTGTGTGTATTGCCAATATCAGGAGGTAGAAGAGTGAAAAGAAAAAACACATGCTGATCTATCAAGTAGTTTTCTCAGCCTTTTTGTTTGATGGCGTCTGGGGAAGATTGCTACTTTCTAGAGACTAAGATTCTAACATGATAATAAAACACTTTGAGTTAGGTAACCCTGGGACAAATATGAAGTATTAAAACCTGGTAATGACATGAGCTCTGGATAACACTTTTTAACCAGTTTGAGACAGTATTTTCCCAGTAGCCCACTTGTGATATTTTGCTAGTATATAATACTGTTATAGTAGTCAGGCAATGATGTGCATGTTTCAATGGCTCTAGATTAGATCTGGCCAAGGGTCCATTTCCATTTGCGTTAAGGTTAATCTAAGACACTTGGTGTTCTCCATAAAGTCAGATATAAACAACACTATTAAAGGTACTTCACTCTAGGTCTCTTACAGTACTTCTAAATATTTTATACTCCTTCAGCAGTAAACCTAGACAGAATCTGCTAAACTTCAGGCCCTTTTTTAAGAATAAAACCAGTACCTACAAAGGCATTGAAATCTACTGCTTTCCCCCACCTCTCAATTTCTCTTACTTTAACAGGGCTGTACCTAGCAAACATCACTGCCAGGATCCTTTCCTGGATAGAGAGCATCGCTAGAGTCGTTTGAGCACACAGCGAATGCTCAGCTGTGCGTTTCAATGATAAATACCAACAACATTAGGGATTCTATGACTGACTACCTGTTTTAAGCAAACTGCACCATCTTAACTTCTAAAGAAATTAATGTGGATCAAAACCTCAGCAATGATAGGTGGCCTGGCCTCTGTTTATCTTCTGGCATGAATATATACAGGCAGTTTCTAGCAGTTTTATAATAGTAGAATTAGTTTTGCTTTCAGAAACAACGGATCAGAGTTACTGAAGAACACTTGCCTTTGCTTGTAATAAGAAAAAAAGCCTTCTATTGCCTAGAGAGATTTGTCTGTCTTAGATGACATGCACGCATTTCCTTTGGTTGTATCAGAGTGACAAACTAAGAAAGCAGAGCCTGTTCTTTGATCTTCAGCTGAGCGGAGACCTTGGAATCACAGTCATCCCCTGCAGGAATACCACTGAAGATTTGGTAGCTGCCCCTCATGCCTCTGAGTTACTGCTCTGCTGACATCCTGAGACCATGCTAAACAGATAGTGATACCAGTGCTGTTACAACTAGCTTGCAAACCCGACATCTTTACTCATGAGAATTGACAGATCAATTCAAGGAAATTGGCTGAAAGTTTTACGCATTCACTGGTTAATTTCTAGATCAGCAAAGTTAGGGCGAATCATTTTCCTACAGCAAAAAAAATCCCTCAGTATACCAGAGCAATGTCCAGCTGCTAAGAAAAGGACTGATTCTCTATTCTTTTATAGTAAAAGCCATTTGAATGCTAACAGTAAGTGACAGTTAGGGTACCAGAGAGTTGTTTGTAGGCCATTTATAAATTTCTTAGAATTTATATGCTGTCTCTGTTTTCCAAGTGTGTACTTTTGAGGGGTTTGTCTTGAAGGAGTCAGAGTTTTGAAAGACCATCTCAACATATTGTGGTAGCCCAGCTCAGTAGGTTATAAACTCCAGTATAAAACACTGACAATTACTTCCAAACTGGCTGATAGGTGTGGGAGAATGACTACTTAGATAATGACTGACGGTAAAAATATTTTCTTTGGGCTCTTGAAGTGGATTCATGATAGATATCTAGCTAGATACCAGTGCAAGCTGCCTGGTATGGGATATATCCAGTAAAGAATAGCCCATTTTCACTTGTATGTTCTATTTCTATTAGAAAATAAAATTTCCAACTTATATTTTAGGGCAAAGAAAGAACCAGAGCTATTCTTAAAAGCTGGCTGTCAGTGGGCTTTTGATGCAAATGAATACATATAGTTTATCTCCTCTTATCTCACAAGAATTACTGAAGCAGATTTCAACCCTGTAAATGAAATTGGCATATTTGCATATCCTTTTACTGTATTATTAAAAGGCTGCACATAAAATTATGCGTATTATCAGCATCTGAAGACTTAGAGTCCTGACTGACTTTCCTCAGTGGAAAAAAAAACCCAACCAAAAGCTTGATGTCAGCAAGCCTTCTGGTTAACAGCTTTTAAATCAATAATAAAGAAACCTACAAGTAAAACCAACTAATAACCTCTACAAATTTTCTGGGTGCACCCTGCAGTATATGTCAGGTCAAAATTTACAATGATCCTACTCTGTAGTATGTGCAAGTATTGAAATTTTCATTTAAAACAATGGATTTCATAACAAAAAGGTACAGAGCTTTATACTGGTATTTATTTATTGCATTGATTTTCAGAGCTGCTTTTAAAGTGAAGCAATCAGTTACAATCAAGCACAAAATGGATGAACTTGCTGAAACAGGTACACTGAGTTGCTATTCGTTCCTGAAATAATGGCCATTGCTGCTGATCAAAATTCACAAATATAATTTGTATGTCACAAATCATCTTAAGTTGGAAGAAGGTGAATGGCATATTTACAACTAGTTAGTAGTCAGTCAATGGTCCAATGGTTAGGATAAGGCACTGGGGATACTGGAGCCAGACGGTGTTGCTACATGGTTGCTGTCCTAACCTTTCCTAAACTGTGAGGTTTGCTGGGCTGGAGCAGCATCCTCAGCCTCCCCTTCTGGAGGAAGAACTATTTGAACTGCCTGGGAGAGTTAAGTAAGAAAGACTTGAGATCTGGGAGATTAGGATATTTAACCGGACAGTGGGGCCAAGCCTTTTCCAAGGGATTTGAATCAGATCTTTCATATTCAACTGAAACACTGGAATTGAAGAATATGAGACACAAGAAGTGATTGGTAACTCCTGAAATGCCTCATTTCTTCTGCTTGTCTCATAATGGCTTGATAGGAAATGAAATTTTCAAGGGCAAACTTTTTTTGCCGAGTTTAGTGTGGCAAGTACATTTTAAAATGAAGTTCTGATCTAAGAAATAGCCCCAGGTCTTCTCAGATATTTTGGTACAATAGCCCTGCTAAAATACAATTCATTCACAGGCAGTTGAGATAAATGAACAAAAAGCTATTCTGTGTCATGCATTTCATGTATTTTGAACTCTAGAGGACTGTGCAGACAGATCAGGCTAAGCAACAGGAAGAGCATCGCCAATCCATGTCATGTCTTGAGAGGAATTTATAGCACTAATATCTCAGTTCTATAGTCACTGAATCTGCTGGTCCTCTGTTCATGGCCTTCTCTCTTTCAAGTAGTCTTTTACACATGTATAGGAAGGGCTCCCCTCTCTTAAGTAAGGAGAGCAGATGACATGATCTTTAAAAACTTGAATTATCAGCCTTTTTGTCTTATGGAGTATACCTGGATATTATGATCAGTGGGTTCATGTCTTTTAAGATGAGGCCTTTGAGTACAAATAGTTCTCTGTGCTTTTAAATCCCTTTGCAGAAATTTCTCATTACATACCATGTATTAACATTCCAAGATGCATGCATCTGCCAATGAAAGAGGAAGCTTTTGCAATTGGACACCCTGTTTTATCAAATTGATATGGCTCGTTAAAATATTTAAATTAAAAAAAAACTGAAAAAACTTTCCATTAAAACAGAACAAAGTCAATTTACTTAAATTTTAAGGGGTCCAATTTCAATAGAAATTAATTGTGCTTAGGCTAGATTAGGTTTCCATTAGTAATCACTTAATTGATATTCATTGCTCCTTACAGTTAAGAAATTTCAGGCTAACTGTGCAAACAGTGAGTTTAGTGAGCACTTCAGTAAAAGCTGAATTGATCACAAATATGTAAAGTACTCCCAATAACATGCAAGACATTTGCTCTGTTATAGTTCATACTGAGAATACTGCTTGCAAAACCTGATCATCTTGTGAGGAAATTTTGGCAGCCTAGGCATTACTGTGTTTGGAAGTGCTGTGCTGTATGAAGTGGGATAGAATACAGAGGTCAGAAATCACATTAGCAATGGAACTAATCCTGATTAAAACAAGTTTTATGTAGGAAAACAATATTTAAGGAGAATGTTGGAGCTGAGCCATGATTGCAGCTATAGGAGCTGAATACAGAGATGATTTATTCCTGATTTACTTCACTTTATGTTGTTTTCTGTGAAGATCTACCATCCGCTGCTGCTTCATGTTTGGTCAGAGATAAATCTGACTTGGCCCCTTTTTAGTCTTTTTTTGGCATTTCATATGCTATTAACTGTTTTTTTTCCTGACTCCCATGTCTCTTTCTACAAAAACAAGGAAAACAAGATTCCAAAATCTCCACTGCTTGTTAGCTACAGCTGTGCTGAATGCTTTATCAAATATCTTGCACTTACACATTCATAATCCCAGAAAATGTCAATGTTCATTGATAATATATATAATTCAATACTGACATTATTAAGTATTATTACACCCACTGGGGGGGTGTGTGGATTTGGATGAATGACACATAAAAAGAATAAATATATAACGAATAAAATATTAAGATATACATAAGAGAGTATATAACAGGATTCATATATAATATTTTGCATCAACACTAGGTGGGCTGAGTGGATACTGGGCCTCAGAGCAAAACGAAAACTCAATATTGGCAGAGATTTGTACTTTCTGGACAAAACACCAAGTAAGCACAACTGTTCCTTACTCCCCAAAATGTCTGCCTGAAGGATAAATGAGCACATTTATTCTGGTCAACAGAACTCATTGAATATTTATATGCAAGCTTTCATTTAAGTGAAATATTTCAAGACATTTACTAGAACTGAAGAATATAGATCTTTGAAAACGAGAGCCAAGAATTTACATATTCTGCAGCTAAGATTGTTTAAAAACTATAAATAGACACAAACCCAATAATAATCATATACTTTTGAAGCTGTGTAGTCTGATGGTACAGCAGTATAGGGTAACTGGTATCTTTTCTTCTACTTGTCTCTGATGTATTGTAGAGCATCAGCTATCTCTATTTCCCTGCCAGCTATGAGCTTGTGAAGCTTTCAGAACATTTAGTTTGAAATTCTCAATCCTCTTCTTCTGCAGAGATATCCGTATACCCAGGAAATGAATAACTGGAGGGATGATGGTCTTGTGATTACTGTCATTGCAGAAGACAGGAATTTGTTTCTGTGTAACCTTAGAGAAATCGTATTCAGCATCTCTATATTTGGTGAGGCAGTGTCCTGCAGAAGTCCTAGAGCTACTGCTGAACCGCTGGCTCTGAAACAAGCATTTCAGTCCTTCTACTTGCACCTGAACCTGTGCTGCTGTACTTTATAGTACCAACTTCCTTGGAGCTAGCAAAAAAGTTGTCTTTTTTAATTCTCATGCCTTAGCCTTCCAAATCTAAATTGGAAACTTCAAAGTGGTTTACTATGAATGTGTGCAGACGGCACAGTAGTCTACTATGAATGGTCAGGAGCAGTAAAATACTATAGTGTGTAAACATTTCAGAGACAAGAAATGTTCTTCTCCTCATGATCCATCCCTGGCATTGGCCAAAGCCAGGTTGGAAGGGGCTTTGAGAAACCTGGTGTAATGGCAGGGGGTTGGAACTAGATGATCTTTAAAAACCTTTTAAACCCAAACCATTCTGTGATTCTCTGATAAAACAAACAAAAAAAAAAAAAACAGGTAGCAGCAGCTTCTTTGCTTAATTTGTTTAGCATTTGAGAAACAGAGGTTTAGGAAAGGACAGCTAGACAATAATTCTCCTGTACTGGTAAAAACATAACATATACTAGCTAAATGTTTCTTGTACAACTTTCACCTGTAGAGTATATATTTAAAAACATGCATAGTGGTTCCACTAAATGTCGTAGTAAACACATATTTTCATTAAAATATTGGTATCAAACTTATGTTGGAGTTCTGAGTATGAAAAAAAATCACAGTGTGGGCAAAATTCATTCCACAAAGCCAAAAAAAAGACACCACTGGAGACTTTAATTGCAGTAACATAGTAAAGGAGTAAGACCTACAGGAAAACAAAACTGGGAAAGTGAATTCTGAACCAGAAATCTAGGTAGATATTTTGGATAGAAATATAAATAGAGTCCCTTTTAACATGTTCCTGGATTGCCAGAGCGAATGAGCATAGTGTTTGGTTTTCATGTAAGCTGGAGAAAAGTCTCTAAGATTGATGTTTATAAGCTTAATATACCAAATTTATGAGGGCTGGCTTCTAGTCTGAGTTCATTTGGGAATGACAAGGAGAAGGCAAACCTTGAATGGAACCACAGGAGCATGCAAAATATGCAAAATACAGGCAGAAGACAAGGTTCAAATTCTAACTTGGTTCAGACATAGCTGATGCAGTTAGGGTTTGGCCTGAGGCAGAACACCTAAAAGACTGGCCAGAAAGAAAGTGTTAAGGACCTCATCGTGTAGATTTAATTCAGTGGATAATCAGAGTGGTACTAGGGCAACCTGTCAAACTAAACCCCTAAAACAGACAGGCTGAGAGAACATCTGGTAATGGCCTTCAGGGGATGAGTTAAATGACTTGCTGGGACAGTGTACCTTCACAGGTATTCAGTGGGCCATGCAGCCTTAGGGAGGATGTAAGATTTCTTATTTATGAGCACAATCAAGATCTATGCCCACAAATCACTGTGCAAGACATGTAACTCTAAAGCTCATTTTAACAAGCACAATTAAGACAAACTACCCAGAAGCACAGAGCTCAGCTCTATGTAATTTAACACAAAGCTCTGCTATGATTTAACAGTCTCTGCCACTGTTGCCTTAATAATCCCTAAATCACATGCTGCCATAAAGAAGCCCACTTCCACCCCCTAGTATATAGATCTCAGTTGAACACGAGAGGTGTTTAACTGTTTCGTGCCAGGTGGGTCTTGTGAAGCCAACCAAGCAGCAGAAGAGGCTTAACAGGACTCTGTGAAGGTCCAGTGCAATGGGGAAACCTCATCTTCTATATGCTACTTTGACAGCCTATGTTCTTGTCCCAGCTGACCTTCTATTCCAGCAACTGACCTCATGAAATGTTGATAGATAAGAACACTTATTTTAAGAAAACATTTAAAATTGATAAATATACTTGAAAAGTTTTATTGCTCAACCTTTTGGCCTATAGCAAATGGTCTCCTCATCAGATTATCCAGAATAGTGTTATGATATTTGCTTATGGAAAGTTAGCAAAGACCTCAGTCCTTGAAATCAGCTATTTACATAAGAATGACTTACAGCCACAAGTTTAAAAGATTACATGAAAAGAAGTTTCCAGCAAACAGCTTTTACAGGAGAATAGCTTGGGAGGAAGTTAGCTTTAAAGGGAAGAACAGATGATGTGTCAAGAGAGCTATTATGGATTACAGTGAAAGTGCTAAGCTCTAGTAACTAAAAGAAAGACAAAATCTTTTATTCAGTCTTTGTTACACAGTGGACCAATGAGCTGCACAATTATCACTAGCGGTAATCACTGCACAGCAGGAATTTTTTCTTGAAATGAAAATAAAAAGAGAGTAACACCCACAAAGCATTGATCACTTAATACTACGCACTGGGAAGCTTTTAAGCACACTGAGCTTCAGCTGATCATTTACTGAGTTCAGAATATGGCAATTAGAGATGCTGAAGGACTTTTCTATAGAACACAGGTGGTTTGAGGTTCTTCCTCAAACAGGAGAATCAGCTGATATTGTGTCTGAGATAAGCTGACACTGCTAGCTGTGTAAAATAGATTTAATATGATATATTTAATATTGATAACAATCTTTCTGTGGATATCAGGGCAGCTTCCTATGGTTTCTCTTCTCCCTTCCTGTGACAGCTAATCAAGAGTGATAGTAACAAAACAGGTAGTAAGGTTATTACTTTAGTCCAAATAATTGAGATCCAGAACTGAGTAGGCACTAATGACTGGTGAAGAACTCTACAAATACACCTTCCTCTATTTTCTTATAATTATATACTAGCAGAAAGCAAGTAATTATATTCAGTCAATTCTTTTTTCTATACATCTGGACCTACCAGACAGAGGGTGAAGCACAGGACATAAATACACACACTTCCTTATGCTGAGTTTAGAAAACAAGGAAGAAAACCTGTGAGAATCTGAGCAGAAAGACAATTTTTTGTGCCACAGCACCTCTACAGTACATAAAATCCCACTTCTTCATTAAGAAAATATGAAGTAAATATTGCACACTTTAAATTAATTGTGTTATAATGCTTGTCCTCTTCCAGGTTCCTGCCCCCACTTTCCATCCCGGACACGACGTGCTGTGGTATGGAATACCTCTTTGGTCAGTTTGGGTCAGGTGTCCTGTCTCTGCTTCCTCCTGGTGTCCCCTCCTCCCTGGCAGAGCATGAGACTCAGAAAGTCCTTGGTCAAACCAAACATTCTAAGCCGAAACTATAAAAATTGGTCTTATCAGCACTGTTCCCAGGCTGAAAGTTGAAAACACAGCACTGCACCAGCTACTACAAAGGAGAAAATATGACTGCTACTGCTGAACTGTTAACTCAAAAAACAAAGCTCCTTAGCAAGTATCTTCTGTGAGTATCTTCAGGAACTAGGACCTCATCTTTGGACAGCTAAAACCTAATAAAAAAATGAGCAAACTGTAATGGTGATTGAAAGTGAAATGGAAATAAACTGATGATATACAGTTTAAATAGATTTTTTTTTATCCGAGTGTGCTAGGTCACATCCTAGGCCACAGTATACAATGTCAAGCCATAATTATAAGATAAGAAAACAGCATGGAAACACTATCAAAAAACTGGTTGATGCTGGTACATAACCATGATGGTGCGATGTTAGATTTTAATGATCTCTGAATACATAAATAGGGAATTACTGATTTGGAGGAAATATTATTTATTTGACACTAGTGAGACCTGAACTGAAAAATTACAATCCAAAAGGCTTTTTGCTAAATTATGTGGAGGGACACAGGAGCTTAAGAGGCTGAAAAATCTATAGGCACTAGGAACTTAGTCTGTTTAGTTTACAAATGACAAGATGAAGAAGAAACAGGACAACTGTATACAAGGACCAATGTGGAGAACATAACTATCATAATATCTTCAGTCTGCAAACAAAGCTTTAACAAAGGCTCAGTGGTTAGATATGGATGCCAGATACATGCAAGCTAAAAACAGAATTCAGTTTTAACAGCAGGAGCTATTAGATCTTGTAATAATTTAATCAAGGTTATGAAGAATTCTATCAATGGTAATTTGAAAATCAAAAGTACATGTTTTCTTTAGAACTCCAGTTCAAACAAGAATAATTTCACAGATGTTTAATACAGCCAGATAATAATAGCACAGAGGTTTCTCTTGGCCTTGTAGCCAATGACCTTATTAACTGGATGGCACATTAGTAGTCTGGTGTCTCCAGGGAGGGGTACACCTTACATCTGTTCTGGATGCAATGCTTACATCTCTTTTGTGCACTTGTTCAAACAGAGGGATTATCTTTTATTTACCACCCAAAGAAGCAAGTGCTGCTGAATTAGGTTCAGAACACTCTTTGCCTTCCTATTGCTTCTGAATATCAGAGCACTAAAAGAGAACAATGAGGTGAAATTGGGGGACATCTTCCAACTGCCATATCAATTGTAAAGTGTTGATCTGTTCAACTGCAGTCTCTGCAGAAAATGCTCTTCAGCTTATTTACAACCACACTGATATATGTAACAGCTTTGCTGTCTCAGTTTGGGCTTTGGGATGTTCAGCTGAGGAGATGAGTTTCCAGATTCTTTTTGACTAACTCATGGATTCTTTCACTTAATTTTCCTCTTTCCCTGACTACATTTGACATCATTTGCACGTACAGAGTTAGTACAAGAAGTAGCAGCACTGCAGCAAAACACTAATTTTTCAGACTCCTATACCTGCCCCAGAATGTATTAAAATCTCAATGAATTTTCTGTTGCAAAACAGGCTCTTAAATCAAAATGAATAGTTTTGATTTAATTATTGCCCTGGCTCCCACATAATGAACTGGGGTTATTCTAAAGAAAAGAACAGAAATTCTGGGTCTAACAGAGCAGAGCGTGAAGTGCTTTTAGTACCACTGTGGATGTAATTATTGTGTGTTTCTTTTTATTATTATTATTAAACATTGAGACAAGTAGGAGGGAAAAAATCAATAAAGTCACCATCTTCAAAGCAGTGCTTACATGTACCTATAGTTAAGGATTCACAGCCCATGTTTTATTACACTGGATATATGTGAATGGCAAGATAAGGATCTGGTGGAAGGAGATGTATCTGACTGAAAATAGCCTACTGCTTTATACGTGACATTGCTGAAAATGACTGGCATTGGCATTGGAATAGTTCTTCAGTTCCTGTACTGGGAGGACCTCTCTGGACATTTGGGATCTAATGTTGCTTTATTTCTTTGCTTGCTCTACTAAATTAACAGTTTGATCATTACAGGAGAGCTATCATGGGTAATAATGTGCTTTACTAAGGGCAATAATACACTTACACTACTGTTTGTTTTCTTCAGCAATACCATTGACCTTTGCCTGGTTGGTATAGCTGTGATTTGCTTTGGTTCATTACTAACCTATTTGGAATTATAGCAAAATAGTAGGTCTTCTCTTTAATTGCAAATAAAATATTTCCATTATAAAGGTAGAAGTTCAATGACTTTGTAACCCTAACTCTTGGCATACCATTGTGTACTTTATTGCTTATCCCATTTAACAGTGTAGCTGCAAGTTTCCTGACCTTTGGTCTTTCTTTCTTTTTTCTTTCTTTAAAAGGAGCTTTATAAGCTTATTTAGTTTAATGAAGAGAGCACATGTCTAGTAAATGTGCACAGTGAATAAAAAGAAATACATCTCAATAATACAGATATATTTCAAAAGTAACTGAAGTTCTACAGTGGAGAATATTGCAGTCAAAGGAAGGGCTCCTATTGATTTCATTGATTTTGAGTCGTGGCTTCTCCTGAAACCAGCAAGTTGAGTAAATCCTAGTTTATCACGAGGTTCTCCTCACTGCAGGCACTTGGGGTAAATTCTGTAGTTCAGCAAAATTGACATTTCTTAAGAGAATCAAGTTACAGTTTGATAATTTTAACACATCATACCCCAGTAATGGTCATTTCTAATGCTTTGTTTGCAACGGGGAAAAAGTGCCTTTAAAAAGTCTCAGTTTATGTGGGATACCCACAGTTGTGTAAAACTTTATATCTGAGATATAGGTGCATTTACATGAGCCTAGCTATCCAAGATCAAAGATTGATAATACTCTTTCACTGTAACACAAACACATTCTGAGGCTTCCTTGCTGTTCATCTTCCTAAAGATGTTTATCAGGGAAAAACTGATAAACCAGAACAATAAGTCCTCCTGTAAACCTCATGAATAGTCCTTATAGTGTAAACAGAGACTGCCATTACATTAGGAATCATTTAACATTGTATTTGTTTTTTTTAAGTGATCAGCTGTGTTAGCCAACAATTTGTATATAGCAGGTAACTATTTTAAAAACACAAAGGCAACATAGGCCACCCTTGTGACGAGCAAAACAGATCTTTTCTAGTTTGCAAGTATGTTTTCTGCCTAACACAAATACACAAAGTTTGCACAGTCAACAACAGCATAGTACATCTTCCTATTTTCATTGGAAAGAGAGAATAACTAGCTGATACAGGCAATTTGTCCTCTGTGCTGCTACTGTGCACTGGCCCAGCGCTATCAAAGGCACAGAAAGCAGCGCACTATATGCTTCAGGTCACCTTTTGCTATATTAATAAATAGAGAGTTGCACCAGCTGGTCAGTCCCCCTTGTATGCCCAGCCTTCCTTGTCAGCTCCCCGCTGGAGCCTTGGCCAGGGGAACTGCTGCATGGCTGCTTCCAGCCCCAAACACTGCACTTGGATCTCCAGCCTCCTGGGATGCGGGCAGACACCCCTGATCTGCTCACTTTGTACTGATTTTGGAAAGGCACCTGAGCAGAACCAATAGCTGTTCATCAGCAGTCAGGTAACCACTTTTACACTTGTAGACTGCAAAAGGGGATCTCAACCAGCTCTGCATTTTTCTGGTTAAATTTGCCACCTCTTTAGGCAGCTGTTTGATCTCTACCCATGACAAATATGCCAGTCAGATGGTGGTGTTCCTATTTTTGTTAAGCTGTAAAAAGGAAATTATTTCCCTGGTGCACCAGCACTTATATATATAAGACAGTGCTAGCTGTGCTATAGCAAAAGCTGAAAATTCTTTCCTTCTTCAGGCTGTTTCTCCAGGTGTTTGAAAATCTGCATGTTTAGTGAGTTTGCCCTCAAACATGATGAATTTAGTGGGGCACAGGGAGGTGTCTGTGCTCTGCACCAGATCTCCTTTGAGCAAAGGAGGAGGAAATATTTCATTGTTCCCTCCTCCCCCACCCCCCCCTCTTGTCACAGGCTTCTCTAGGCTGATAGTGACTGACCTCACATCTTCATCCTTGTGTCAGGGATGTGGGGACCAAACCAGGGCCCTGATCACATCCCAGATGGTCTCAATGTACACACCAGCTGATGCTTGGCACCCTTTCTCCTCTTGAGGAAAAGACATCTGTGTTCCTTCTCACAAGCCCTGTTTGCTACTCTCTCCTCCAGGCTCTGCAGAAAGCCATCCTACTCCCCACTTAATGTGTGCAAGAAGGAAGTAAAACTCGGGGACCACACAAAGTCCCTCACTTTGTCACATCCATACTTTCAAGAAACTTTCAATGGTACCCTTTTGTGGGAGCCCTGCAATTTTAATGCAGCAATGACTGTAAAACAATTTTAAAACAAAAACACAGGTAGTATTTTCCACATGTCAACTGATCATCAGACAGTGCAGTCTTAGAAGACTAAAACCTGATAGAGATGAGAGCTTTACATTTATATTTGATAAAAACTCATTGAGAGGGTTGTATTCCAATGCCTCTTTTGAAAAAATAAATTACTTTAATGCAAAATTTAGTTGGATTATTTTTTTCTGTATGCACGAGATCAGCTATAATGGAATAGCATTGCTAATAGTATTACAACAGCCTGTCTCCAGAGGAGGAGGTATTATGCAACATACTCTCTATATATTTTGAGCACAGGAACCAAGAAGTAAATGAGCAAAAGTATTATTTCATCTGATGGGAGTCTTGACAGATTCATACCTACTCTAAATCTCTTCCAGAGGAATGGAAAGTTAGAGAGGTCTTCCAATTATACCTGAAGGTAGCTAGATTTGGAAAAGAGGAAGAGAACACGGGGCAGAGGGGCAATTTCTCAGTTGATGGGTTGATATAAAAAAACCCTTCTAAAACTAGAAATGACTTCACGGATACGTAAAGCACTTAATCGCACTTAAACCACAATAATGAAAGAATTAAACTCAGCAGATCTGGGAATCTCTCCTCTAATTGAAGAAAAAAGAACAGAAATTTCCATTGTCATGAAACTGATGTAAGGTTCAGCTGTTGGCCTCTTTTCACTCTCCTTGCTAGACTACTAAATACCAGGAAGTTATAACCATACTAAAATGAAGTATTGGATCAAAATAATTTTTCAAAAGTACTTTTTCAAAAGGGCTTTTTATAGTCGAGGAGGATATTTGATCATTTTGTGGAAATGCTCTATTTCCTTAGGTATTCAGCTTTTAAAAAAGGCAGTAAAAAAGTACAGAGGTTATACAAGTTACAATGCTGGTGCTCACTCACAGTAATTGGAGATTTCTGAAAAGGAGAGATAATTTGTCTAAACCTACAGACTCAGTAATATGCCTGAAATTTCAGCTAAGACCTGAGTGGATCTTAAGAAGACCGAGTGGTGTGTGCATGAATTCATGCCCAAGTTATTTCCAATAATTTTGCTAGCTTCTGGTTAAATCCTATCCCAAGAGTCCAAAAGGAAATTATAAGTGCAATATGTGTTTTAGATAAGCGTTTAAAAAAAATACTATTTATAAAGTAGATACACAGAAATAGAAGAGAAAACCAAAACTACTTTCTTGACTGCAAAGTAATAATTTTGGTGGCAGTAAGAAGAACATGCATTTAAAAAATGGATCAAGCCAAATTAGAAAGCCAAATTGGGTATCCAGAGATACTAAAAATCTGTATTTATACACGCTCTGACTAGAACATTACAGTGCATCTGGTAATGGATTGAAGCAAGCCTTGTCTGTGGCTTATAGGGACACAGAGCCCAGGCTGTGCGATACCTATTTCTTCTGTATTCTAGTACCTCAAGCACTGCTCCAGATGACCATATTTCATTAAGATAAACTGACTTGTTCTAGAAATTTTGCTATAATAAATAAAAGAATGAAGAGAACCTTGTATTATTCAACTTACAGATGAGTACTGTCTCCTTTATAATTTCACAGCCAATAAGGTTGGCTTAAAGTTTCATCAAAATAACATTTTTTTGAAGATGTATTGACAAAATATAATTACAGTCCCTACTCTGCTTTGTCAAATACCTTTGTAGCATTCATCTAGATTACAGCAGTGATCTCAAGTGAGATTGTAACAGCACAGAAATGAAAAGGGGAAGCTGATAAATCACTCAATCTGTACCTTCAAATTATTTAGCTCCTTGCTAATTTCAAGGTGAGAGTTGCCATCTGGTATAGAAGCACAAAGGCTTGTCAGTTAACATTAAGTAGGCTTTTCTAAGTATTTTAACTTTAAAAATATGATTTTAGCTAAAATTAAGGCTTAAGGGCTATTTGAATGGTGGTTTTGGCATGGTGATAACAGAGATTGCAAAAAATCAACACTGTCATTTTTAAGCTACTGACTCTTCGAGGCTTCTGTTTCTTTTAATATTGTGATTCAGTCATCACTCACAGCAAATTCTTATGAAAATGAAATACTTTAGAGAACATAGGAATATGCATCTTTAGCCCCCAAGGAACAAATAGAGGTCTAATATCCTAAAATGATCCTGAGGTGGTCACCATCCACCTGCTTTTCCAGGAATAAGTACAAAGACAGGATCATACGGGGCATTTCAGTTGTGAAAAAGACTGTAATAAAGCAAAATCTGTGGGCTGACTAGAAAACTCAAGGAGCAGAAAATGGTTTTGGTGCTAAATGCATTAAACTCAGAAGAATCCCCAAGGAAATGTGGTTTTAAGAACCAATATACTGCACCCTAGTTAACTCCTAAGGGACCTTTCTGGTCATTTGGTGCTCAGAATTAAATACAATATCGCATTTCATCCTGCTGTCACATGATGGCTTTCGATATCCTGCCCCAAATTACATTTGTCCTTCATGCTGCCATATCAATTACAAATGCAAATCTAACTGGGTGTTTGCCTTCTCCAGCAGACTCTCCCAGTTCCTCACTGCTATCTAAACTGTTTATTATGAATGGCTTTTTGTCTGCATTTTTTTAGGTTGCTGATTCACAAGCATCATTCAGGAGACAGAACTAATGCAGAGATTCAAAACCAGAAAAGTTAAATATTGAAACAGACTCCCTCATATCCCAAACAAGTCAAGGAATATTGCCCTCAGTGAAGTCATTCCGTCTTAAGAGGAACTGTGGGGTACTTCGTTTTGCTTGCTTGTTCCTATTTAAAAGGAAGAGCACTAAGAATAATTGCACAGAGCAGAAAAATTGAGGAAAACTTTGGCTTTCATAGCATCTCTGCTTTCCTCTGTAGGGCTACTTCTGCGCTGGCTTTAGCAGGAGACTCATTCCTATACATACACTCTGCTTTCACTCACTGGATGAGAGCTCTGGCACTTTGGGAGCTGGCAGTCCTTGGACTGGATCTACTCCACTGCATGTAGGTGCAGGACTTAAGTCATCCTCTGGCCACTCATGTACACAAGAGTTTCCCTGTCAAGGGACTGACTTAATTCATGCCAAAAAGTAGGCAGCATGTGAGCTAACACATATACCATATGCAGTGAAAGCAGTTCCTCCCCAGACAGAGCTGCGCCACACTCTTCAATATCACATTCTCTGAATTTATGTTCTACTATTGTTTGTCTTCTTTATCCCACTCATAGACCTTGTCTCCTTCATTTTACTCTAGGCATTTTCTATGATATAATAAGGGCTTTGGATCAGAGGAAAGGCCACTATTGATCTCAGTTTCTTTGATCATATTAGTGAAGGTTGACACTAATCTTACATAAATATTAATGGTTCTGAGGAATACCCAAAACACCTTTGCAAATGCTTTATGGTCCAGCAGAACTTTCTGAGACCACTCCACAGTCTTTGCTGCTGCATGTAAATGCAGTACTGCACCCTTTATGTCCCTGTATTAGTAAGCTTAATTTTGTACTCCATGGTTAACTTGATATAAGCAACAGTTAATATGATATTGCTCTCTAGGTTTTCTTAAAACATAAAATATTAAAAATATGTATGTTCATAAACCCCCCCCAACAGGCTCATTTCATTGCTAAATAAAGAAAACAGAAGTTTACAAAAGCATATACATGGCTGAGCTGATTTAAAGTTTCCTGTGTGCACATTTCCATGACAATGAGGCTACATAAATACATTCCAAACTGAACTGTTAGCAATGATAAAAGTGGGCAAAATATCAATACCATCTGCTCTCTCCTAATGCTGGAAAAGAGTGAAAACCTAAAATTAGCCAAAGTAAATGAGCTGCTAAATAACCTCTCCCCCCCCCCCCCCCCCAAATCTTAGAGGCCTATGCATAGCAGCAATGAATTTGATGTTTAGGTCTTCATTGTTCCATAACATAATATTCATTTTTCAAATGTTTCCTTAACTATCTCAAACTATTGTGCTACATGGTTAACAGGACTGCAGCTTAATAAAATATACAGTAAAATTCTGCTACTATAAGTAGACTCCAGTACTGAGACTGCTCTTAACTGAGAAGACTAAGCAACCTCACTGTCAACAATTTCTCAAGATTTTTAGCCTGAATTTTGCATATCCACTTCCAATTTTTCCTGTCTAAAATTAGCCCCTCTATGCTGAAAAGATTCCCATACGTGCCAGCAGACGAGCAGAAACAATGTGTTTGCGTTATTTTAAAAACGATATTTTTTCAAGTCCATGCATTAAACCGAAAACAAAACAAAAAAAACCAAAAAACCATTCTGGTTATAAAACTGGAATTTTCAATTATTTGTTTGAATTTTGAATCATGGATATTGATTTCTTATTTTCAATCACCAAAAGGAAAAAAGCCCAACCAAAAAAACCTGCATGTCTTTAAGTTATGTCCTACAAGAAGATCCATGAGGACCTTAGTGCATTTAGTTTCTTTGTGTATATTATACATTTTATGTTGTCTGAAATCTTGTCACAAAGAGCCAGTTGACACAAGCAGATACTGAACTGAGTTCTTGTACTCAGAAAGGAACATATTACAGTGGCTTGGTTGGATTTCACAGGAGACTCCTGACACCAATAGTCAATAAGCTGCTGCCACCAGTTCCTCGGATGCTGTTCTATAAACTATTGGTATGACTTGGGTTTTAATTTTCCCTCAAAAGCAGCAGATAACACTGAAGGAAAAATACACACACACAATTTATTGGAAATACTACAGTTGCTGTTATTTCTATTTGATGCTGGCAGGAAGTGTTATGCCTTTATACACACCCATAGTGCAAAAACCATCCCTGATTCTGAAATAGCTCACTGTGACCCCATCCACTCACACTCAGCAAGGTTGTTTACCGAAGACAAAATGAGATACCTGCTTGTCCAGGTTCTCAGTTCTTGAGAAAGGATTTTTCTGGAAAAGGCAGCTCAGGAGAATCCAGGCAGCTTTTGTGTCTTTTCACAGCACTAAAAAATGAAGATGATGTCAAAGAGCTAACTTCCAGTTTGCTGCTACTTAGACTCAAGGGACAGGCAGGGGCAAGGTTGAGCCTCAGGAAACAAAGGCATAAGGAAATGAATGTAAGATCTGGATCAAAGGTGAAACCTATCAAAAGAAAATAACAGTGGAACTGGAGATTATGGAAAAAGCAACAGAGTTAATCTAAAACCAGAAACTAGAATTTCCTCTCATTTTTTGCAGATGTGCTTACGTGAATTTACACAGTAAGAGCCTGAAAGCCTACAGCTCAGAGTGAATTTTATTTATATAAATTAGCTCACTGATGGCAATGGAAAAATTCACATAAGGAATATGTGCTTACTTCCAGAGCCTGAGCCAGCACACAGTGAATAGGCTTTGAGTTACTGGCTAAGCTACACACTATAAACCTCACTGTTCAGTAGGACCCTGGAAGAGACACTTGTTTCCACGAGCTTGAGTCTCTTCTTTTTAAGTATATAAATCTAGTTAAGGCTACAGACAGTCATCAAGTGGTACTTGTCTTGCTGCTACATTTACAAGGTAAGAACACAGGTAATTATATCTAAAAAATGCTTCTATTTGAGAATTGTTATCAAATTTAATATGGAGGGAGATTTTGAAGCCTCAGTGAAAATGAAAAGCTAAAGCCATTAAATGGCTGAGGGTAATTATTTTTTCAAAGAATGTGGATTATGCTAGTTCTCAGTATAAAAATAAAGAGAATAAAACCATGGTTATAATTTCATCTTGGCAATATAAATAGGACAGACAGATGCTTGATATTGTACAGTAATTATAGATGGCTGAACTGAGAATAAACCTTTTTTGTAGATAATGGTTTCTGATTTTGAAGGCCATTTTTAAATCTATGGTTAGGGCTTTGTCTTCCTGCCAAGGACATAAGTTAAATATTTAGTATAAAGTGTAGTGGTGGTTCCTGAGCTTGACTTGTAATTATAGTATGCAAGCAGGCTGATAAGTCATGGGTCAAACAACATGACATTCACTAAATTGAAAGAAATAGGGGTGGTGGGTGTAATGAGATTATAAATTTATCTGATAATCAGAATCGTGTAATGCAACTAAAAGGAAAATTGACCACAGCATCTTTGTGAGTATTCTGTGCTGTGAACAGACAGATATATGAAGGAAAAGACCTTTGATATGTTCATGAAACTCAAGTTGTGTAGCATGGCAGCTTTGTGAAGCTGTAGGCTCTATAATTCCCATGCTATAGCTCTCCTAAACAGATGCAAGAAGAAAAAATAAGATTGTAGTACTATGGAAAAGTGAGAGGGAAGAGACAGAGTGGCATTGATGTGTTCAGATTTAAGGGCATTTCACTTGAAAGAACACCTGAGGCAACAGAAGCAGAAGAGGCAATAAATAATTCATCAAGAAAATTACATTTCAAAACAATGAGGCTGTCTTTGCCTTTCCCCTCTCAACGAAAGCCACTTTCAAAGAACTTTCTGTAGAAACTTCTGCTGAGCAACACTCTCATCCATTTATATTTGGTGAAACAATGCAATCCTCCTCGTGCAGAAGGCTGCTCACTGAAAGGACAGGAGTCTGGAATAAATCTAGCTTCAGGAGTAATTGAAGTGTCAGACACAACGCAGTGCTCTCAGGCCAGACCTCAGCTGGTTGAATTGTCATAGGCTGTCTGACTTCAGCAGAGAGCAGCAGTCCCTTTATTGTGGAAAGTTTTGTTAAAGCCAAGTTAATGAAAATGTAAGTTCAGCACCCTCCAAACTGACACACAGGAGAAGGGGAAGCATGTTTATCAGCTTGACCTGGCTGTGCTTGGAGTGAAAAGCACAGCAAGTTCAATCACTGGAGAATGTGTGCAGCACATAAGTCTGTACTGCATGGAGAGCTGGAGAAAGTGTGTCTGGGATTTTAAGAGGACTCAGAAAAACTTAATTTGTAAGACAAAAATAATTTCAGTTAAACAAGGAATGGCTGTTTTTTACAGTGATTTAAACAGAATTTTGGATATGGCAGAGGAACAGGACAGTGCAACTTCTCATTTATACGTGAGGTACCTCATTGTAAAGTACATCTGCACTTAACTAGAACTAAGTACTAAACACTGCAAAGTGCCATCCCTCCTACTGAAATGGGGTAAACCTACCTGTACATACTGTAGTGCAGGACATACCCTTCAGTATGTCCTGTGGGACAGCTCAGAGACTGCAATGTCACACCTGACTTAACTGTTAATTATCTTTGGACCCATGCTCTTAATCATGGTGTCACAGCATGGAGATTTTGCTGGTAGCAAAGGCCAGCACTCGAAGCATTTGGTCTCTCTTGGCCACTGCTTCTCACCACTGCCCTTTACTGCTGCCCCTCACTGGGCTGATGCAACCATTAGTGGGGTTAAGCTCTAAGCAGGACTATTTTAGCTTTCAAAGAAGCTATAAACTACATCCCTGACCCACACCATGAAAAAAAAACAAATCTTGCAATATTTTCTTCTTAATCCTCATTTTTAAGTCCTACAAGCAGGGCCCTACAAATAAATGAATCATCACATCTGATGGGACTATAACCTAGAGGAGATGGAAAAACAAGAAGTAGAATGGAAGAGGAAAAAGGACAGCATGAGAATTATTTACTGTGGCTTTGTTGCCAGAAAAAGCATAGTGAAGACCACCACTGCAGCTCAGCCTATATGCCTTTATAGAGTGTGAATTTATCAGGCTTGGAAGGCAAAGATCTCAGTGGGGCTGCAGATAGCTAGGGAGAAAAATAAAATAAGAAGAGATTGAGGTAATTGGAGAAAAGCACCAGATTCCTGTTTCTGAAGTTAAGACATGTTGAAGGTTTTCTACTTCTGCCGTACACAGTCTGCTAGGAAAGAGACAGTTCTTATCTATCTGAAAATGTCTTCAAATTGAAGTACGCTTTCAAATGAATATATATATATATATATATATATTTCAGGCATGCATTCCAGCTCATACCGAGTGTGATGTTTTCCTATATCTCATGTGAACAAAGGTTCCAAAGATCCTCTGAATATTTTCCTATGTAATTTTAAAGAAAGCATAAAAGAGGAGAAAACCAATCCCACCCTTTAAGAAACCAGGTCCCAAAAAGTGTCAATGTCCAGGAGATTTCCTAATGTTTCTCCTATTTTAAGGAATATCATATTCTGGCTTGAAGTGGAAGAAAATCTCCTTGTAAATTCTACTTTCTGGGGAGTATCTACTGATTTTTTTTATGCCAACATAATCCTATGAAACTGTAATGGGCTTCTGTCATCAACTACTTTCTATTCATTAATAGACACTTCTTACTTTTATTTGGGGATTCATGATCATTATCATGTACAAAGTGAACTGTATTTAACACAGGAGATTACAGGTACAAGGAAGAATGAGATAAAAAAGGATGAAACATTTAAACCCTTCTAGAATTCCTACTGATGTCAACAGGAGCCTTTCCACAGGTTTAAAGGAGTTTGAGCTATGTCCTTACTTATCTGATGTTTAAGCTACAAAAAGTGCCTGTTGTTACAGATATTAACTAAAAATCTGCCTACTAAGAACAGACTGAATGAAGGATTATACAATTATATATCCAAAAGCAGATAAGTACAAATTCATGCATATTATGGTAGTGGGAAATAAAATTAGTTATTGATACTCGAAGAGATTTGAATACCATGATTTACTGTTGTGGACAGGTACACATGCAATTACGAGAATAACAGCAGTCTCCTACGCTAAGCTCCTAAAAATAAACTCCAGCTCATTACAATGAATAGCTGAGATTTCAATTCATTCTGTTTAGTGGAATCAAGTCAATATTGCTCACAGAGTGACAGAAGTTACACGTGACATACAGTTTAACACTGAAATCCTCTGGAATGTGCCTTTGAGTATGACACAGGAATGGTTCTGTTGCATGACTAAAAGCCTCCGTTTTCTAAAGGCAAACTAACCTGTCTATGAAACCTGGCAGGTGAGTTGCCACTCTGCTGTTGCATGAGTGGGTGACAAAGAACGCAACCAGCCCAAATGTCACAGCAGTACATTCATTCACACTCAGGCTGAGCTGCTTTCAGCTCTTGGAAATTCTGTTTGTGGCTGGGAGGAGGACGCTAATTCCACAGCATCTTTTGAGTAGGTTTTGCTATTCCTGTCACAACTGTGCTATGAAATGCCAGGTGGCATTCACATCCCACCCCATCTCTTGGCTTGCCTACCAGAGAAATGAAAGCACTTACATGGTACAGAATCTTATGTGAAAACTATTGCCATATAAAGCAGCTAGGCTAGTTCTAGGCTAGTTCCAACTTCAGCGAGTGCCTGGGGGATACTGCAAAACAAGCAAGCAATTAAATACTAATATTCACCACATACTGGGAAGGCTATTCTTTGTAAACCGATCCCCATGTTTGCTCCCACTCTCATTGCAATATACCTCAGCTACCATTACTTGTTTGTGAGTAAAACTTCAAGTGGAAGAAAATCTCCATATAAAATTCTCCTTTCTGGGGAGTACCTACTGATTTTTTCTTTCTACATCTTACTATGTATCTACTGAAGAAAGAGGGAATACACTCTCCAGACTACAGCCCCTTTCTTCCTTAGGCAGCTAGCTGGGAGTGTTAAATATCTCCCATAGACACATTTCTCCAGGCACTCGAAAATCACTTGACTACATGGAAGTGCATAGGACAGCTGAATAAATAATACTTTTTTCATATTTGCTTTTCAGAGTTAATCGGTTTTTATTATTATTAACGTTTGTTCATTGGTCAGGTTTATAATCTATAAGGAAGGCACTGCCTTCTTGATTAGGTATTGTACAAATGCATAATAAATTAGCCTCCTTAAAGCTTTCCTTGTCTGAAAATCAAAGTGGTCTAAAAAGGTAGTGTATAGATGCCTCCTAAAACAAATGCAGGAGTGGAAGAACTGAGTTAAACTTATGGTAAAATAAGAAGTGAACAATTCTTAGCTGGAGTAGGGATTAACATAGCTGCTTGGTATAAATGAGTATGCTTCTGTATGAATCATGAAAATTGAAGGTGGCTTCTTTAAGAGGTAGAAACAAGACATAGTTTTGATCTGCTCAAAAAAACCCTCTGTAATAGGGTAATGAAAACTTTTGTTTCAAGAGTGAAATGAGATCCCATACCCTTCTCCAACTGTATGCAAGAATCAGCAGTTCTTGCAGCTTGCTTTGCCTAAATGAGTATACTCCTTGAGTGTCGATCTTTACAGGAATAGGAAGGAAGGAAGACTATAATATCATACTGTATATATATCCATCCTGAGTGATTTTCAAAACTTGAATAGATAACCCCCAAATTAACCTGAGCTTTGGAATTAACCCTGCTTTGAATAAGATGTTGGAATAAATAATCTCTAGAAGTCACTTCCTGCTTTATTTTCATGGTTTCTATGGTCTATGAAGATATTTTACAGTGAACTACTCAATTTTTTAAAATAAGAGCCTTAAGCAAACCCACAGTACAAGATATCAACACAATCTCCCAAAATAATCACCCTTGTGTCTGGAAGTTAAGTGAGTACCTTTCAACCAGAGAAGCTGTGCTTCATGATGGGAATTGAAATTGTTTGCTAGACTGAGAAAAGGAACCTTATTCTACCACTTTCTAAATGGCGTATGTCATTGAAACAGTCAAGTTTGGACATGAGCGTAAAACAGGGAAAGAAACAAAACTGAGTTAGAGCTGGGTTATCTGTTGCTACTGCACAAAGTACTGTGGAATCATGGAAAACAAGTTCTTAGTGCTATGGCTGCTTTGCAACCCCATACTAAAACCAACTTGCTTGATGTATCTATTCTGAAAACCTGAAGAGATGATTTGCAGTTCTAGTAATGATCGAATACTTGCTTCCTGAGCCTTAGCTAAACTTTATACTAAGCACAACATAACTGTTCAGTTTTCAGTACAGTACTATTATGTTAAGTGAGAGGTTAACACAACAAGGGGTTAATGCAGAGGTGGTTTTCCAGTAGGGAGCATAGGATACTCAAATACCTTCTAGATACAGTTTTAAAAGGTGAAACAGCCTCACCTCTGCAAAGTTTCTATCTGGCGATATCACTGAATCACCACAGTATATATGCAGTGTGTATTATTGATTTAGAGTGGCACCATCTCAGCCAGACAGATCACAGACTGCCAAGAGAATTGTCCATTGGAAGGTAGCTATAAAAATGCTGTGAAGGCAAGGGGGGGGGGGGGAATTAAAGGAGCTGAAACGTCCCACAAAACAGAAATGATTCTGGAAACAAATCCTGGCACTTGGAAACACTGACCCTTCAGGATTGAGACCCTAAGCTCTACGGCATTTTACTGGATGCCATGGAAGTTAGCATGAGTACCCCATATTCAGTCTTGAGTGATAGGTCTGCTTGTTTTCTCCATTCAGTGAGAGAAATATTTATTTTATGTATGTCATTGGTGGCAAGTTCAGGAAAGAAGATATTCCACACATCCATAAAGGGTATTTCTCTCCACAGAGGGCAGCTTCTTTTTGCCTTGTTTTCTTCTAGATGGGTATAATCATGTTAGGCAGGGTGACTTTAAGTACAAGTTCTGGAATACCCTGGAAGGGTGAATCTTCTGGGGGACCTGTTAAGCCTATATGGTGACAAACCTTGGCTGTGTTTGTTTCTCAGCAACACTGCCTACTCTTCAAGACTCAAGTGTCCCCTGCAGGCCTCATTGCTGGCTGGAAGGTACAGGCACTTTAATGAATTGCTTCCAAACTTTGTTGAATACATATATCTAAAACCATAAATTAGGCCTGAAGCTCATTTTGTTTTTGCTTAGTTGGGTTGTTTTGGTTTGGTTTGTTATCTTCCTTCAGATGCCACTGCAGAGATTTTCCAGAATCGAAGTACAAGGTCTTGGAAATGAAAAAAGACCAATAGAGAGCTGTGTGAGTCAGAGAACTGGCAGCAAGATGCGAGGCTGCTCAGATCCAGCCCACTGGGAGAAATCAAATTGTGAGCACCTAAAGGTCACCTCTATCTGCTGGCTCTCAGCTGACCTATGTGAAATGAACATTCGGTCTTGGTCCTTGGCTCAAGAAGAGAGGGTTATCCAGAAACAACTAACAGTTCTTGAACCTGGCAGTGTCCGGCATAAGGTATTTTTCTGTGCCCATTTTAATACAGGCTCAGCTTCCCAGTACTATTTGTCTGTCACCTCTTCCAAAGCTCCAGCAGAGCCACAGCAATCTTCAGGAAAGGATATTCAAGGCTGGATCCAGCCCTGCTGGCACTGCGGTATGCCAAACAGTTAAACAATTTGTAAATTGCTGTCTCCAAGTTGTTCAGTTGCTCTTTCTCCATCACTTCCCATTCCACCTCCTTAATTTATTCTCACTATTGTTCTTATAGCAGGAAGTACAACATCTTGGCACACAGCTGCTGTCTCTCTTATCTGGAACAGAGTCTGCTGCTTCTCCCAGTTCCTGGAATGTTTTTATAGACTGTCCCAGCCTTTGATGGAGTACAGCAGGCTCCTCTTGCTACTGCGGACACATGCTTCTGATCAGCTGTGCCAGCACTGAGTAAAACACCTCTTTTCTTTATATACTCCCCAGTAGCTCTTAGCCATGGCCTTAAATTCATGTTAATATGGGTAGTAAATTTTGCCTTTTATGAGACTGGATTTCTTTCTGTCACCAAGGAAATTAAATAAAGGTATCCATTAACACTGAAACTAACAAATGAAAGCTGAAGTTCTCTTCTCATTAGCTTACACTACCCTGCAATAATCAGCCCTGGTAGTATGATACAGTATTGGGGTGTCTTTTTTGTATTTTAAAGGACAGACAAGAGGATCCTCTTGCAGTTTCATCTGTGCTGAGAAATACTCTCTTCTGCAGGTAATATCCTGATTTTCCAGTATGAGTTACAGTAGCAAAACCTGCATGATGAAGTAAGGTCTGTGTCTCCTTGTGTATCCGTACTTAGCCTGCCTACATCAGACCGAATCTTTGTGTACTGCCAGAAAATGATGGCAGTTCTTATTAGTGATGAAGTAATGCGAATTTTTGGCTTTAATTTAGACTGTGACCACTCAGGGAAGCGTGGAAGTGTTTATGTGATGGAACTGATGAGCAGGATAAATGCAATTTTGAAAAAATCCTGTGGATTACTGCTCTGCAATTCCTAATATTATTTCACCTTCTAAACTTAGGGATAAAAATATGTTTCATAGTCATTAGTGTCTATAACAGAAAGGAATTTAGTAAAATGGTATAGAAAATTTATTACTACACCTGAAGACCTCAGTATGTCATTATACAAAGCAAGTGTCACCAACTGGCAGCAGAGAAATGGTATAGGAAAGCTCTCAATGATAAATCAACACATATTCTAATGACCAAGAAAGAGATAGCATTTGCTATAGACTGAACTAGCCTCTTAAAAATACTGTCATTAATATAACTTTTAGTGGCAAACCCAGGGATGTCCAAGTATAGAATATTGTAAGCAGCATTTGTAGATGGTACAGAATGAGCTGGTAAGGTTTTCAAGTAATCTCCTAAAATTCCTTGGCCTAAATTTCCTAGTCCCAAGACTGAACAAGACTGCTGTGAGAAGTTCTGAGTGCTCTTACATGTCTAGGAAATGAGCTCAGCAGTTTCCTGATTGAACCCACACTGAAGAGGATATCAAAGGAAAGATTCATTTTTATTCTTGAGCAGAAGCCTTAAGCAAAATTAATATTAGAGAAGTTCAGATCCAGATGCTACTATGCTTTCTAAGGCAAACTCCACGCCATTTCATTCTTGTTTGAGTGGCTTCCAGAAACCACACTAGGAATGCCCCAATTGAAAGAGAGGATCCTAAACAAGAATGACTAAGCCTCATTTAGGGTACATTTAAAACAGAAGAAAGTTAAAGTTGAAACACCTCTAAGAATCCATTGTACTTCTAAATTAAGAATAACAATTAAGGACAAAATTAGTTCATTATAGAACTGAAAAGCTTCTATGATTTTTTTTAAATTTGGCTTTCTTACAGTTTATGAAGTTAATAACAGATTCTGTGTTATGCAAAATAGAAAACAGGAGAAGCAATAGTAGTAAATAAGATGCCCACCCCTAGGAGCATACTGATCCTAACTCATGATCCTTTGTGTCTTGAGCTACTACCTAAACCTGAGTGCGTTCACATGCTTCTCTGACTGAGTATCATTTTATGCTTCCTTTGCAAAATTGACAGTCACCACATCATCTGATGATGACAAATTGGACTGAACATATTTATCATAGGAATGTTTTCCATTAGCCCATCCTCCAAGAGACAAATACAATTACACATATTGAACGTCACTGCTTTGAGGTCAGCACAATTTAGCAAGAGTAAAAATAAATCATCATTGCTCTGCTAGGGAAATAGACACCTTGACTTGACAAATGAATGACTGTTTTAATGAGCAGATGTGATTTGTTCTGTTGAGACCAACATTATCTGATGTGTAACCACATACACTGCAGTCAAGCCAGGTCAGGAATTAATCTGGCAGTCTGGAATAAGATTGGCCTGGATTTTTTCCAGTGTATAGTTTGATGCCTCCAGGATAGTGATCTGGGATTTATATAGACTTTTCACACATCACCAGGTCCTCTGTCCCTAACATAAGCATGTACTGTTGATTATCTGTGCAATTCTCTCTTTCAGGCCAGAAATAGAACCAATAATATTATTGAAGCTATATGTGTGATTTCAGTTACCATGAATAAGGTGGCAATTTATCCATCATGATACTTTAACAAGCATACATCTAATGGATGATATGACTTATTATACACTTTATAAACTCTTAATGGTATTTCACGCATCTTCTGTCTGGAATTCTGTGACAACCTACCTTATAGCTGTGATTACAAAATGCTGCATCAGGAATAGCCCTAGAAACACAATATATCACAAGCAGATCACTTATTCTCTTCAAAATTTTCACAAAAAATGGGTTCAACTTGCAAAGTTTCTCTTTTGTTGTGCATTTTGATGTAATTGTGAAACTGGCAATATACTGAAAACTGAAATTCTGTGATGACTCATAACAACCACAAAGATTAAAAGAGAATAGAAAATAGAAAAATTCTTATCAAACTCCCATAGCAATCTTTTAGTTGTGACACTAAAAGAGTTCAAACAAAATTTTCGTGATACGAATTGTAATGAATATCTGTACTAGTACAAAATTAACCTATTTCCACAGTACTGCGTGGTTTCACTTCTTTTTCTCAACAGGCAGCATCAAACTAACTTTCCAAAACTGTCTTCTTCTTGAATTACCTGCATTTGCTCTGCTAACTTGATAAATCAGCAACTGTATATGACTCGCTGGCTGTATCATTAACATTTTAGTATAATAATTGGCATGATGATTGAAGAAAGCAGAACTGTGTGGTGTGAAACTCTATGCATATCAATCACAAGTGGCAATCCCAGATTTCTCAATGCTATAAAAAAAGTCCTCATTAATGTCAGCATCCTTATTCTTATCACGTTTAAATTATTTTATTATAAGCAAATGAAAACTGCTTTGGACTTAGCAACCTATTTATTGCAGACAGTAAAGCAGATGACTAAAGGTTCAAGGCTATTACAAAATGGCAGTGGTATCTACGCTAAGGAAAACTTTATCAGGTGATCATAAAAAGGTAAAAATTGTTGGAGAATGAATGAAGAAACTCAGAAGATGTGATGAAAAGTAACAATTTTGGACAGTTCCCAAAAATCATCCCTATGGAATAAAATTCCACCATACCCCACATTTCCCCCAGACTGATCAGAACATCTCTGACAAACTGGAATGTGAGTGCAGTGTGGGTGTGAATTAATTTGGAACCAGGGAAAAGTGACTTGAAAAAAGATAATAAAATAATCTGTGTCAAAACCTAGATGTGAGAATGAGGAAAGGATAAAAAAGATTATATCAGCATATGATCTTTTTCATTATCTCAGCTTCAGTGGGGTTTCTTTCTCCTTGCAATGTGCATCTGAAGTTCAAAAGAAGGGGAGCTACAGGTATCAGGTGCAACAGCACCTCAACTACCATCTTTTTCAGTTGAACTTGTTAAATATATTATGCTCTTCTCCCTATGTGTTTGCAGCTTGCAGGCAGTTGCTTGCACTAACTCAAATCATCCCATAAGGTCAGTTTTATTATTAGCTGCTGCTTGCTGAGGGAGCTCACCATCAATCAGCTTCTTCAAGTATGGGCCAGCTCAAGTCCATTCACTGATGCGTGCTGTAAGTAAGAGATGGCGAACTGGTACCACAGATGATGTAACTCATGAGACAAAGCCAAAATAAATACAAAAGTACACAAAGAGAAGTAGCAATGCTGTTGCATCAGTGAAAAGAGTCGCTTAACCAAAGTGATATTCAGAATCACACAAAAGACAGTCCAAAGATGACTCCAGGATTGTTCTGTTGTCCTCTAAAGGAGTCTGTTCAGAACAACAACCAACATAACACAACTTAGTCTACTGTACATACTCTGACAACTCAAAGTATCTAGGTAGGGGTTGAACATGGAAACAGAGATTTGAGGACGGAGACTTTGCTACAAATGCTCTCTTCAGCTGCGGATGAGAATGCTTTCGGAAGAGCTTTCACATCTGTAGCCTAGGCAACAATAAAGTCATAATTTGGAAACTTAACTAAAAATTTCTTTGCAGATTTACTGACTACGGGATAGAAAAAAGTCTGAAGAAACCCAGATTTCACTATGTAACTACATCATCTAAGAGTAATTTCCTACCACAAGTAGCATTCTCTTTCTGTGTCTCAGCATGTATGTTACCTTAAGAGAATCAAGTTTCCATCTGCAGATGACTAAGTGGACAGATCAGCAAGTCCTGGGATACGAAACAGAATTCACATTACTGCAGTTTACTCTAAATTTGATTCAAAATTAAAAATACATCTTTTATGTCCTATGCCTAACAGCCAAGTGCAAGAAAACGTGTGTATTGAATTACAAACTTAATGAAAGAGCCATTTGTTTTTCTGAATTGTACATGAGTGGGTAATTATCTCCAGCAAGCAATTTTTGTCTGCTTGTATACAGAACAATACTGCAACACTACAATACTTCTCCATCTCCAGTATCAATTTGTGTACATAATAAGAAGCAGAAAAACAGTCATTGTGACTGGTGTCTTTTACAACAATTGGCTCATTAACCTTAAGTGTATCTCTCTGACCTTAGCATGAATGAAAAAAAGACTAACAGCTACAGTGACAAGGTATGCATAGATCCTGCCTGTGCCAGGAAACACACAGGACTCCACTGCCATCTTGCTATACCTCCCACTCTCTACAGACTTTTCTGGAACAAGACTAAATGGCAAAATGGTTTAGTTGACACCCAATACAGCCTAATTGGATGGAAACAAGACCATGCCCACAGCAGCAGATAGGCAAAACCAAAGTGATTTTGTGATTAACTTTCTACTATGATGTTTTTTTCAGACTCAGCCATAATAGGAAATAAATTGCTCACAGCCATGCCTTTAAGTACAGGTTTGGTATCAACTTCAAACAGCCTGCAATGATCTGTTAGCAGGGACACTCAGTGGTGCCGTTACTGACTAAATAGTGATGGAGGGGAAAGATTACTGAAGCTCGTTACTGTGACGAGAAAACAGGAACACTATAGTAGTGCAATAAATGCTCTTGTTTGTAGAAAAATATCACAAGGTACTGCCTACATCAAGCACATAGCACTGAGAAATTACGATGGGACGAAACGCTTGAATCTCCTGGAGGCTGATGAAAACACAATCTGAAATCTTTGTGGTTCTAGTTTAAACACCTTTCCTGAAAACACAAATGTTTGGAAAACTCCCACTCCAATAGGTTCTGAATTAATTCAGGAAGGTTTGTGAAGCAGATGCTTAAAAATGAAAATGCAAGAAAATGCCATGGGACACAAGCAAGAAGCAGCATTTCTTCAGAAATGCCATTGTACCAGCTGGAAACACAAACAGTGGAAAATCCTACTAAGATATGTACATTAGGGAAATGCTTAACAGTTCCCAGAGTTAATAAGAAGTAGCTGAAGTGAGCTAACATATAAATGGAAATAATGTGCAAGATGATAATTTTTACAGATAAGATTTTTTCCTATGCTATTTTGGGATGAATTGGTAAATTGCTTTTCACTATGAGTAATAACTGCTCATGCCACATCATATCACAGATTAATTGTAGTGCAGCTTGATTAATTTTTTTTTCCCCCTCTTTACCAACCAAGCAGTAACTAAAGCTGATGGAACTGAAATAATAACCTGCCTGGAACCTGTCCTCAAGTATGAAATGAACTGCCCTCAATACTGGCATTGTTTCATTTAGAAACGTGTAACTTTCAGTAATATGCATCTACTTCATTACATTTTTTAAACATCATTTCTCCTGGCTGAGGGATTACTCATTCAACCAAAACACTGAGCTGCTGCACCTGACTGGCATGCACAGATGCATTGCTCTTAGAGCATCAAGGGTTCCTAGCCCAGTCTCTCCGTTACTCCTCTGACTTCAATTTTATTAGCAAACAAGATTATTTGATGGATGCATTGACTGGCAATTAGACAATGAGAAATAGGTTTTATGCAATTCTATGGAAATGTTCTGCTGGCTAGGCTGAAGGGGACTGTGGAAGAAAGCAATAGTTAAGGAAAACCCTTCCACGCTTACTGAAAATTTTATCATGAACTTTTGTATTTCCTTTATTTTATCAGAAAGAGTAAGGTCTAAGTTTTGCTATTATTTGGATGATATGTTTAGATATAGCTAAGTCACATAAATCTTTATATAGCCCTTATATATCTGCGAGGAGGAGGCATTTTTACATATTTTTCATAGTGTTAACACAACACTATCAATTCAGTATCTATGTACACACGCATCTGTTGAAAATACTCAGGGCACTTGGCAGTTAAGGACAGCATATGAGAAGAGAAGAAAATAAACACTATCTGTAGGTTAAGTTTCCACTAATTTGTTTGTACAAGCTTGTGCATCTCCAGCCTGGATAGTTACATGCTTACATGCAAGGCACTAAGAATCATCTACTGCAAAAGTGGAGATAAATGGCATCTTTGTGACTGAATCTTAACTTATTCTGTGATTCAAAGCCACGCATAAAATTATCCTTGCAATTCATTAATTTGAAGGCTGGCAAGTATTATTAAGCAGAAATTTGCATACAAAAGGTGTTGCTTTTAAACACTTATGACAGAAAAAATAATGAGTATACAAATAACAAGTCTTGAATGAATATGTATATGGCTTAATAGAACCAATACTTAATCTTTTTCTTAAATTTATCTAAACCAAGGAGGCTTTCAAGGAGCAGGGTCTGTCAGAATTCTTCAGAGCCATGACAGTGCAGCTGAAAGAAGACCCAGAAGGTGTGGGCAAAGGCTCTCTCGAGCGCTTCCAACCAACGTGCAGATACTCCAGATCTCACTGCAGCAAGCCTAGACATCGACCTCCCATGTAGTCACAGGAAACTCACCTTCTGTGCCTACAAGCAGGTTGATGAGTATCTGGAAAAGGTGCACACCTATAGAGGAGGAGTATGGCTACAGTATCAAGGCTACAGGTTACTTTGTGGTGTTGCATCATCTAGGGCAATGAAACTGAATACCAAAGTGAAAAAGAAACAGGCATTTTCCCTAAGGCAATATAAACATGTATTTCCTCTTAGACTTGTTCTGCTAATTTCCAGGATTTCTTCAGTAGCTACCATAAGAACAGACTTAATCCTACAAAAAAATGATTTGGTGCCTGTGCATGATGCAATCTCTAAGCAGTATGATGCTGAAGCCAGGGCATACCGGACTGTTTTTTGTCAACTGTGCCTTGTACAGAGAACATGATAGCTTTAGGAGTTTGAATAATGCAGTTTACATAAAGTAGCTACTTAAAGTTTGGCTTAGGTGGTCTGTCAGCCACTTCCTAAAGGCAGTTCCCCCGAAATTCAGTAAATAAAGAAGGCAACATAATTGTCATGAGATGATAGGAAAATCCTATGAGACTCTTCTAAAAACAGGAGAATCATCTGGAGTAGTTCTCATTTAGCTTGCAGTGCTCCTGCAGGCTCTCCAAAGCCAAATGGAAAAGTACAGTGCCTGGCCCAAAGTGTTTTCAAGACACAGCTGCACATAATAGAGCTAAAGAGAGGCTCAGTAAGGACATTTTAATCCTGACCTTGTACATGCATACTCCAGTACATCCTTAGGGATGATGGTATTTTGATGGCCTAGAAAACTTACATAACTATCATTTATTGTTTCTGCAAAGCTGTATCTTAGAAGGTAGGTTCCAAGCTTGATCTCTTTTCATTCTTATATTAATTATAAAACATGTTTATGATGGCTTCCTTTTCAGCAACGAAACATCCAGGGCACATATTATGTTACTTTGTTAACAGGATTCTCATGTGATTATGAAGCACTAATTGTTGGCCTATGTTATCAAACAAAACTGCATGTCAGAGCTATTCACTCATAAATTGCTAGGATGGAAAGAGTATTTAAAAGCATATAAAAAAAAGTCTTAATTTAGTCAGGTAGAGCTGATGGAAAAAGTATTTTCACCTAAACCCCTTACATTATTTACAAGGCTGCAGTATAGCTTTTTAAAAAACACGAATAACCATGACCATAGAAACCACAGTTACAGGTAGAAATGAATTGGTGAAATGCTAATAGGTCAGTATGGTTTTCAGCACAAGCTCAACAGTCTTGGACACTGCTAAGAGAAGACTTAGGGCTGACGGAGTAGGGATGAAGGTAAATTTATGTTCACAAATTCACCAGAACCCAGGACTGTATCACAACATGGAGGATGCCAAGAATATCTGGCATTAGAATAGTTAATATAAGCAAACCTTGCAAGGAATGTATGAATCTCATACTTTAGGGACTAAACTGATACTCAAATTGCAGGGACGAAGACGACAGCTTCACTGGGGTATCCTGTCACATGCCTACAACAGAAGTTCTAACACATTTCTGACTGAAGCTCTCTTCACTTTGATGGCTACAAACCTGAGTGATACCTTCAACTGAACCTGAGACGTTGTGAATTTCCTCCTTTCTCTGCTTGGGCATGAGAGTAATTCCTGTTTGCTGTGCAATAGAGGAGGACAGTGGAGCTGAAACAGAGCCTGGGAGGCAGAGAGTTTCTTCTCACTCTACTGGAGTGACAGCTCAGCACAGCGTTAGCTGCCAGGCTGGTTTGGCCCAAGGCCAGGCTGACTCTTGCATTCACTGAATTCAGTGGAAAAAGCTTTTATTAACGGAGATCTCTGATAGTTTCTTTGTTCATTGTGGCTACCAGGAATCAGCACTGTTGTGTTGTGGGCTGCAGTACTGAAACCAGGAGAGAGACAGATAGAGTCCAACCTTTTTACTGATCTATGGCTTTACTCACCTGTGCTTTTTCAACTGTATCATGCAGAATCTTTTACTTCCCCATGAACACTTAAACAGTATTTAAGGTATTCAAGCCAGGAACAAAATGAGCCATATAGCCACTGGTGGAGTGATGAAAAGAGCATCCGTAAGTCGCATAGGCCGAGGGGAATCTCACATGAGTAGGCAAAACCAGAAGACAAATCTCCTCAGGTAAAGGCTTAATCTGTGAAACTGGTTCTGCCCGTATTGGCTGCAAAGCCCCTGGGGCCTTGGGAGAAGGAGGGCAGCACTCAGCTATTTCATCACAAGGTTTCTAAACACTTTACAAATCAAGCTTAACACTAGCTGTCCTGAACACACCCTGGACACTCACCAAACCAGCACTCCTGCAGTCTGATGGTGTGTTACTCTACCACCTGTGGTCTGGGTAGACCAGCAGAAGTTACACTGAGTTACAAGTGAGAGCAGGAGCTATTATCCTCATTATTTAACTGAGGATGCCATAACACCAAGAGGTTGATGGCTTTAATAAATATAAACCAGCATGATCAGGCAGGGAAAAAATTATGCTGGTCTTGATTCTGCAAACAGAACTATTTACTCCCCCAGCCCATGTTAGCATCTTTCTGTTACATACCTTTGTCATTCCTATTTTATTAATTTCTTATAAGACTACTTTTCAAGGAAGAAAAAATATTCCTAGGTTTTATCGGTTGCAGAGTCATTCAATTCCTGAACAAACTGCATAAAATCTGCAGAACACATAAATCCTCAAAATAGATTCACATTGATACAACTTGTCAGCTTGGAATAGTGTTATTAGCCTGCACTCAATGTCGAAGCTGCTTCATAGGCAAACAGAGAAGGCCTTGGTTGTTTTCGTATGATGTGGATTTGTGGTCATCTGACAAAATATTTGTCACGTTCTGAAGAATATTGGGCTTCCTCTGTGATACAAAAGACTTTAGATAGCAAAGTGAAAAAGATGGTAAAATGTTACCTGTGGGTCTTAGCACTCCTCATTTATCCTGGAAAGCACAGGGAGTTTCATTGATAACTGTTCAGGATTCACTAGGTTTATTCATGTAGGTAAGCATCAGTTAATGGGAGAAAGGGATCTGAGTCAGAGCATGTAGCAGTGCAGGAAACATTCTGTCTTTCAGTTTATTTGATTACTCAGTGAGTGACTGGATTAGGAAAGAGCATTTCCTAGCTATATTGTTAGTTGCAGCTCCATTTCCAAATCCAATTATAGACCAAGTTGGATCTTTCCTACCCTGAGAAAAGTCGAAGAAGATAGAGACAAGGAAGCCCCTATAGATGTGTGGGACTTCTGGGCAAGTTTCAAAGGCATTACCCTATTTAGCTCATGCTTTATTGGGCTTATTTCTTCAGAATGTATCTCTGTCAGTATCACTGTTGCAGTTCTGGTTATATTATTATACTGTACAATCTTCTGTACCTTTTAGCAAAATTAATGCCACTAAACACAAAATCATCATCTTTCTCTAAGGAGTTGGAGATTTGGGTATATTTTGGTGTAGTCAGAAAAATCTGGGGGAAGATTTTAGGTCTTAATAGAAGATGAAGCAATCCTGGTGATCTGAGATTTAGTGAAGTACCACCCTCTTATCAGCACTACAATAACCTTTGTGTGGGTTTGAGTGTTGCTTGGTTACAGAAATATATTCCCAAATTCAAAAGTCCCATAAGCTTTCATCAACGATATTGTGTTAGTGGGAATCAAAACTGTCAAATGATCAGTGCAGAAAATTTTTAATAATTGGACCTAAATTCTCAGTAATCTGGATGATACAGAAAGACAAGGTACAGTAAGGTTCAAGCACTTGAAATGTGTGGTCATTAATTTATAGCTTGACTTAATAATTGAAACATATCAAAAGGAAGTATTATAAATTGCTGGTATCACAGACATCCTGTTGGCATGACTGTCTTATGATCTAGACATATAACTCCATATGGAAATATATGTTGTATCTTTCAAATACCACTACATACTGAAACATTTCCACTTATGTCTTTATATACAAAATGTGCTTGTAGGAATCATTGATAGCAAAAGTAAAATTCTACTCAACTCACACTCTGATCAACCTAGTGTTTAAGGGAAGTGTGCAAATTGTTAGGTACCTGAGATGACCATCTTATGTACATCTAAATTCACACAGTGAGTGCAATGGCAGAGCTCAAAATGTCATAGGACATTAGTTTTTTTTAATTATGCACCTTTGAATCAAGATGATTAGCCACTATGGGAGAAAAGACAGGAGAAAAAGGAAAGTATTGACTCTGGGACATATGTTGCCCTTAATATTTGCACATAGCCTTCATTGACATTGATGGGATGTCTGTAAAAACCAAAGGTATAACGTGCCCCTATGAGGAAATTAGAGAGAGAGTCATTTTGAGAAAGAGGAATTGGAGTTAAAGAGTAAACTCTACACTCCTTGGGGATCATTTATGGTCTCTAAAGAGGTTAATGTGTGTCCCACAATCTGTTCTCATATGTAAGTTCCTTTAGTCATGCTGAGAAGACAAGAGGAGTAGAGCAGATGGCCATGACAGATGAAGACATCAGCCAACACTTCTCCTCAGGCACAAGGGCCATTTAAACCTAAATGAACTAGTCACTTGAGTGATGTAGAGTGTGATCAGGTAGAAGATCTGGCCTCATTAGAAAGGGAAAACTATACAGCAAGCTGCCCTAGGCATACCGGCCTCAGGTGCTGCAGTGTACAACTTCCCTGTGCAGTACACTGGAGCCATAGAGAGCCTAGGCCTGGTTTTAGGCACAAGATGATCTACAAGAGCTTTCAAGAGTCACCAAACATAGACAAACAGGGAATCCAGCTTCAGCTTGGACAGGCCATGTGCCTTAATTCTGTATAGCTTGTTCCTCACTACAGCTTTAGTATTTTAGTTCCAGTAAGATCCCAGTCCTAAGTCCTACTTTGAAGACAGGCAAGTAAAATGTCCTTTTAAAAACTGAAATGCTAGCTGTAGCTTGCCATTGAAATTGGCCTTCTAGAACTATTCTGCTGCCCCATAGCTAATTTCTCTTTGCCTTGCTTCCTAGCAGGGGTGTGCTATGGGTGACATGTTTATTACTTGCCCTGACATTCTGTATTTATTTACTTATTTTTATCTTACATGCTGATAGCATGTAAGGCTTTAGTTAAATATGAAAGAAGTGAGAGTCTCGCATTTGTTTATGTGCTTTCAAACCTACGATGCCTCTGATTTGAAAGAAGAAAACCTTTTATGATGTTACAGATAATTTCAGATGAGAGAATTTTTTGTTTTAATTGAAAAGACAAATAAGTTGAAGGTTATCATAGAATACACTTTGGTCTTATTGGAGTGCATTGATTTACCTCACAAGATGCTTCATATTCAGATCTCGGCTAAAAACTAAGTATTATTAAAAACTCCTCCATCATTTCATATCTATTGGCATCATCTGCTGTGTATCAAAGCCTGATCTCTAGAATTTGTTAACTGAATTTCAGTCTTTGCTGCTTGGCCAGATATAAACAAGATTGATTCACACACAGGGAAGGGCAAAGAATCTTCTGTAATGCTGTAATCCCTTGCTAACAGTCATTTGGCTAGGACAGAGAATTTTGCATTTAAAAGTAGTTGAGATTTGCTTTTCTGAATAATTACTGTGATTGCCTGAGGCTCTTTTGTTGAAATATCAGAGAGGAGATGGTTTCAGCAGCTTGATGATAAACTGGACAACTTCTAGCATTTCAATTGTTCCCAATCAATACTGACAATGACTGACCTTGTGCAGAACTTATAAGTATACATTTGTGATGGAATCACTTCACACGTTCATTAAGATCTTATAACCATTATACGTGAATCTCTCAAACCTATTTTTATCACTCCTTGATAAAACGATATGAACTGAATACAAATAAGAGGAAAGATGGGATTTCTTTGTTGATGTGACTCCCTGATTTGTATTGCAGAAAATATTTGAGTTACCAGAAAATGCATACTGATGTTCCATAATATAGAACCACAATCAAATAAAATCACTATTATAAATAAATGCACACATAATAAAATGCAAAAGCAAGGCATGTTTTATTAAAATATTCAGAGAAGGTGAAGGAACTGGGCTGCTTTGCTGTAACCAGCACAGCTTTTCAGTGCCAAAATTGTTTAAGCTTTGTGCTTTAAAAGGTGTACACAGCCTGATGTACAAAATCAACCAAGCTCATAGCTCCTATTGTTGCCTGGCTCAAAGGGAAGTTTGGCTATGGATGTATTACCACCCCACTATGGTAATATATTGATGGTGTCATGATATGTTAGCAAGTGTATAAACTCTGCTTCCAGTAACCACCAGGTGCCACTGCCATCTAAATAGAACTATAATTTAATGCTTGTTGAGGCTTCCTAGAAATAGCAAGGTATTTCTTAGAGGGTATTCCTGAGTGGAAAAATACAGAATCATAAACACATCAACTCCAATCTTGTGCTTACCCACTGTGCGGTGCAGGACAGAATACCCTATTCATGTGGGAGCTCAGCTCCTCTTTTGAGATGGCAATATCCAGACTGGAGGGCTCCAGTGGGTACTAAGAAAACTGACTGTGATATGTCAACCTATCACACCAACACAATAGGGAAACCAGAAAGAATATGACATGCCTGAAGTCTGCAGACCACTAAAATCCTACCTGTTTGGGCTGGCCTTTCTGATCCATCAGGAGGAACTTGCAAACACTTAGAGGACAAACTGAGTGAACAGCCCTGCTTTTGATAACTACTGAAGAGGCAGGGAGAAGGGTTCAAGTTTCTCACTGACAAAACTGGATGGATCTTGCAGAGTGAAGAGTAGCAGGAAGTGGAATCAGGCATAACTCAGTTGAGTGTTCCTGAGCATTAGCTGAGTTTTAACAGTGTCATCCAGTTAATATATAGAAATTTCAAATGCTGGTATGTGCTCAGGGAGGCATAAGCCTGCTGAAGGCCTGGCATCACCTTCTCAGACCCCATTTCATGGATGAGAGTGGCTCTAACATACTCTGTTGGGAGGACACTGGATGCCCCAGCTCTCCAGCTAATTTGAGTGTTTTTACACTCCTGAAAGAGCTGAAAATGCCTTTCCTCAGCCACCACCCATGCAATTCTGCTGGATTCTGTGCCCAGGATATGCTCAAGAGGAGACAGCATTCACACACTTTCAACCTCTAGCACAGGGGACTGAACTTTTGTTTACACTCCAAAGCAACACAATGACACACACAGAACCTACAAAACAGACACAGTAAAGGAAAATTACATGAAGAAAAACTACAAAAGATGGGTGAAGTTTACCAGTTCTGTAAAATGGCTATTACTAAATTTTGCACATTTCATAGAATCATAGAATCATAGAATAGTTAGGGTTGGAAAGGACCTTAAGATCATCTACTTCCAACCCCCCTGCCAGGGACAGTGACACCTCCCACTGAACCATGTCACCCAAGGCTATGTCCAACCCAGCCTTGAACAAGGCCAGTGGTGGAGCATTCACAACTTCCCTGGGCAACCCATTCCAGTGCCTCACCACCCTTACAGTAAAGAATTTCTTCCTCAGATTTCATTGAGTATTTGTATGTTTCTCTCTCGTGAATCTTCTGAGCTAATGCAAGGGCCCACCTAAGCACTGCCAGTCCACTTTGAAAAGTGTCTAGCCTCAAGAGATCCTTGAGATCTCCCGAAAAAAAACTGTCACAAACTTCAACTAATGTTAACTTCAGTTTTACTGCATCAGTATTATGCAACAGTACATCATTGTGTCTTGACTATATGCTGAACTCTTGATAGATATCCAATGGCATTGAGCTAGACTTCTGTAATTCTCTTATATCCCAGACCATCGTGGCCACATCACCAGCAATATGTTCTGTAAGAACAATGGAAGTGTCTGGCATACAGCTCTGAAAATCCACACAAAGACCTAAGTTTGTGGTTCTTCTCCAAATAAACAGGATTTTGAAATGCATGCATTTCAAATAATGGTGGCTGTCAATATCTTTGGAGATACTTTCTGAGAGAAGGTGTAAAGTTATTAAACTAATTCCAAATGCTCTTACAACTTCACTTGATTCCTGTTCACTATGCATTTCAATTATCTTATTTTCTAGACTGATAAATGAGAAATAAAGATTAAATGAATAATTTGAAAAATTAAATTCAGTTCTAATTGGTTTCTATCAAGCATGGCACCTCTCATAAAAAGGTAAAATGACCCAATGACAAGAATAAAGTTATCTCGTGATGCTTTTCCATTCAATTAAACCTTAACTGTTTCAAGAATTAACTGCATTACAGGAAAAGTTAGCTTTTCATTTTGCAGTGTCCAGGTGTCAGCTATTTTTCTTATCTGGGCTATAGTCATACATTTGACTGTTGCTTGATGTTCTTATCATGCCGAGAATGCATTTACTAGAAAAGGATAATAGAGAATTCATTACTTTAATGCTTCTCAAGTTGTTAAATTAAAAATTGTAATAGTTATGACTTACTTTGTGGCTACTGGTGACCTTTTAACTATACACTTATCCTTCAGCCATTTTCCAGACTGTTGAATACAAAAAGAATTCTGAATATAAGGTGACCAGGGACAGTGCCCTCTTATTTAGAGAGGCACCCATGCCTACACTATATGCCAGGGGGAAAGAAGGATTCTTAAAGTGTAACTATTTGCCTATATTTTTGTTTAATTAACCCAATTTTTCTTTTTTTTCTCACTAGAAAATCCCCAAGCCCAGGATAAAGCAGACATAAATACACAAAACTTATGTTCACTTTCCATAAATAAGTATACTTGTTATTGGCAGGAAAAGGAAGGAGCCATGAAACACAAGTGAATCAATAAGCAGCCCTAGGAAGTAAAATTTAAATTCATAAGGGCTGAAGATCCCATCAGGAGTCCTGCTCATCCAGTTAAAAGCACACATGACTAATCCAAATGAAACTGCACAGCTCTCATACTCATGAGCAAGTACGAGCTGCGAACAGCTTGGAAATGATCTAAAACCCAAGAACCAATGGGAAAGCAGTTTGGCAAGCAATTATAAATAAGGCATATTTAGAGAAGTCCAAGTCCAACCTTAACTATTCTATGATTCTATTAACTTGTGAAGAAAAAATGTAGACAAAGTTCATCAGATAAACTGTTAGAGCCAAGAAAACAATCTATCACAGTTAGTTCCACTAGAGTACCTCTCAGTCATTAGAAATAAATAACTTTCTCATAAACATACACTAAGCAGGTATCTAAATATTGTACTCATTAAAATGTACATTTTGCATTTTGTGTCACTGGAGATTTGTTCTACTTATTGGTATGGTGAATCATTAGGAATCTACATATGGCACTGAAGTGGAACATGGTGAGTAATTACACACAGGTGCAGAAAGACACAGACTGTTATATGGAGGTGAGGGTGTGCTGTGAGCCTGGCTGCAGGAAGCCCATCTGCCTGATTCAAAGGCCTTACTTACACCTATCACTGCTACACAAGTGTGTACCTATCAAGACATACATGCAGCCATTAAAGAAAGATCCATTGAACTGATGGCAATAAGGGGGTAAAATATCAGCCCAGTACAGAACTGTGGCTTTTATTAAGGGGAAGTTGTTATTGATCTGTTAATTGCAGCTCACATCATTGTGGGTGATTGGTTTCCTTCCACTGCATTGTAAACAAGGAAAGGACACAACTGCTTCTCTTGAGGTGAGTGAAAGGAAATTGAGCTATCAAGATGGATTTCTGATTAGGATTCTTTTGTCTTATTCTTTTTCCCCAAGCCAAGAGTGAATTCCCACTTGAACACTAAGCAGATTTTCTTTCAGATCACATGGAAACTGAACTATCTGGACACATGCAGTGTCAGATTCTGCAGCCCTTCAGAAATCACTCAATAATGTGGAGGTCTGAGCCTGTGTGTTAAAATGAGTTAAGTCAATGCCCTCACTCTGCATTTGTCCTTACTGGTGTCTTCACTGTCCCTCTGAATTTACTTCAAAAGCAAAATGGGAAGGAAGCAGGACAAGAGCAACACAAGAGCAGACCAGGGGGGAAATTTAGAGAAAAGCAGAAAAAAGCCTGGAGGCTTGGAGCAAAATTGAACTTTGGGAACACTATGATCAGGTCAGTGCCTTGTCAAGAAAGGAAGGGCTTCAAGATAGCCTGGAATACGCAATCAATGCTGGGGGTTTTTATTCCTAGGAAAGGAAAAACACAGAGTTTGTTGGTTTGTTTCTTTTTGGAGCCTTTTCATTTGATGTAAAATAAAATGAATCACTTTGCTTTCATTTTCCTGAGCCATTCCTCAGTGTTCGTTGCTTCTCCAAAAATAAAGAAACAAATGTTCAGCCCCAGAACCTCAAAACACAGAGAAACTGGAAGAAGGGAAAAAGGGGGGGGACATTTTACTTTTAATAAATGTAAAATCCCATTTCCTTAGGAGTGAATCCAGGGCTAGGCCTCTAAGACAAACAGCTCCAGAAAAAAAAACATTTTTCCTATCCCCTTTCCATACGCCACTGCTCTTGTTATCGTTAAGTCTGTAACAGATGATGGATAAAAAGTCCCCCTCCTGTCATGCTCTGATGCTAACTATAAGTTACCAGCATGTGCTTATGTTAAAATACATGACCATTGCCACAAATACCAGAAACACATGTGTCAAATATCAAAGGTCCTCATTAAGAAACACCAGCTACCAAATTAATCAGACATTTGAATAAAATGTTGCCCTGTTGAAATGGGCAATATTTTTCTCTCCACCTCAGAGTCAGGATTTTAATCTCAGGCCTGCATGTGTTCAAGAGAAGCAGAGATCCCAACAACCACTGCTGATTTGGGATGGGGACATACACCATGCAGGCTGGAGTTAAAACGCAGGGGTCTGACCCCTGTTAGTGCTGCCCTTAAAATGCTGCCAACCTCCTTGCTCAGGCATCTTGCCACACACACATGCATGGACCTTTTATGTTCCAGCTTTTCCCCCATGTTACATTTAGCCACAATAAAGACCTCTTTTAGCTGAAAAACATTATGAAGGTTCATTGAATAATGACTGTTTACTGGAAATGGAAAGTAAAGTTTTAGCCATAAAGGAGTGAAATTCAGAACTAAAGTCATTCATGCTTACTCTTCCCATCAGCATTTTATTTATTGTTGCTGCTACAGTGAAATAGGTACACCTAGAGCTTTGGGAAACCCATATGTCAGGCCATACCCTCCAGGCCTTCTGGCTAATCCTGACAGCTGCTGAGTCTTATGTTAGACAAGCCTGTCATTTTGTGCACCTAATATATAGATTTTTGGGGTTCGCCCAAAGGTGATCTGCAAGTGAAAAGGGAAAAATGGGTTTGTGCCCCTGTTTTTCTGTCCATTCTGTTCATCAAGAAAGAACCTGTGGTATCTGAACTGTATTTATTGTTCTTAGTTTGTTCTCAGACTGGGAAGAAAGATTTTCTACACTTGCAGCAAGAGAACAGAAGTCTGCAGGTACCATAAGAGACACCCCAAAAATGTAGGAAACACAAGTAGATTTCAGGGTTTTGTTATTCCCCAAAATGCAAATGATTGCAAATTAAGTCTTTAAGGAATAATTCACTATTGAAACAACAGCAGATAGAGGCCACCCATCATGTCCCAGAAACAGCATCCCACTTTTTTGTTTTAAATTCCTGCCTTGCCGAGATTTCTAAATACAGCACAAATTACCTACAAAATAATTATAAATTAGAAAATCCTAACAGTGTAGTAAAAGTTGGTAATCTCTTAGAAGGAAGATTTTCTGCCATAACAGAGTTATATCCAACTGTTAAGGACTGGGAAACAAGGTTAAGAGTAAATGAAAGATACATTTTCTAAGCTATTTTCTTCTTCAGGAGCTCACTGTTCTTGGTTAAGAGCTATTTCAAATGAAAGGAAACTTCCATATTTCCAGATTAGTCTGCAGTTCTGGGGTACCCAGAAAACCAAAGCAATGTGCAATCCCACATCACAGCTAACAGTGACCACACAAACTCTAGAACCTGATAGGCTCAGTTGACAGGTACCTGTCTCAGCTTCTGTCCCCTTCCTTCCTTCTTCCTATTCCTCTTTTATGCAAAATTTCTCCGAGGTTTGGCCTTCTGGCAGAGGTCAAAGGCAATATCTGCCTATGAGATGGACTACAGGCAAGTTATTCAAATGCATCTGTATATAACATTGTATGTGCTGGGTTTATGAAATTCTGTGGCAACAAAAATATTGATCTGAGTTCTGATATGATCTAAGAAGGTTATTAATGCCAGAGGATGCAATTTTATTAAACCTAAGTACTTCACATCCAAGCATTTACATGGAGGATAACACAGAATATATCATATAGCACTGGATGAGTTCTATTAGTGCTGATGAATATATTACTTCCTAAGGAGACACTGTTAATTACGATAATGCATCTGCTACACCTGTGAACACTACACCTGATCCTCTAGAAGGTTATTTGCCTCTGGAGAATCCAAGACAGCTTTTCTGTACTTCAATGAATTGTAACAAATACATCTTCTGCTATAGCAGCACGAAACATGCAGCATTGCCTTTCACCATTGGATGTAGTGTTCCTTGCTGAATAGAGCAATAAGGGAATGTAATATACCGTAAAGGTAAATGCTCATTGCAAGTGGAATTTGGAAGCATTTGTGAAAAATATCAGTACTAACCACTTCTGAGAGGGATTAGGTGGCAAGGGCGGAACCAACAAAGTAGGAGGCATCATTGGTGGTAGAAGAAATGCCACTCAGATACTGACAGCAGAGAAACAGAGGCAGAAATCTGGACTGCAATAGTGTGGGTGCATTAGGACTGAAAAGAGTTGTAGGGCTTCCTGCGGCACTGAGGAAAATGTTGGAAATGCCAGTGCCAAAGTAGATGAAGACCATGAAGTCCTCCAGAAAGATTAGTTTGGGTCTACCTTATACATGGTTCAGAGCACCAGCCCTGCTCCCCTGAGCACTACTGGAGAATTGTGCCTCCTCTTCAGGCAAATCACAGTGATAAAAGGCCACCTTCTCCCCCTTTTCCCAGTGAAGCCTGGGTTGGATTCAGCATAGTTATACAAACCTGATCCTGGTCCCCAGCCACTGCTTTGCACATCCACAGCTCAGTAATTTCCATGGTGAAGCAATTAGAAGGGATAGCAACCGTTTTAGCAAGGGGAAACATAATTTGAATACTGTAACTGAGAAAGGGCTGACACGTGGCTGGTTTATAAGTGTTTTAAATGGTTGTCTGACTGGGTTCCTTGCTCTCAGGATAGCATTCTGTTCTCAGTTTGGGCTAAAGAGATTTCACAGGCTGTGAATGATAGGACAAAGTGTCATTTGTTTTCCCTGCAGACATAACTGCTTCCTACTCAGCCTTTGCCTCAGAGGTATAATCATGGAAAGACAGAGAACTTGAGCATTTATGCAGTTGCAGATTGACAACTTTGAAGCATAGTCTTGGCCCTTTAAAATGCCATCTGTCTAATGAGAGCAAGGTCTTTTCTTCTACTCACAAGGATTCAATATATTTTATTGTATCAGAGAGGGGAAATATAAAAATGTACAGGACTTCGTTCAGTGAGAGTGGACATGACAGAAGAAAATAGTAAGATGAATGTTGGGCTCCTATCTGCCTTATACTAAAACAAGAATAAGGGAAGAAGCAAGTGAAGTTGAAGTGCAATGAAGTTTAAAGCTAATAAATACTTTTTTTCCACATGACTTATAATTAACCTGTCAAGTCAATGCTGCAATAAGTCTTCGAGACCAAGCACTTAGTATTCACAGAGAGATTTGATAAATGTGGCCCATCAGTTCCAAATAATCTCCCTAAATTCAGGTACATTCATAGTCAGGGGTTTAGGATTCAGTTTCAATCAGAAAAAACACAGCTAGAGACTCCTCACAGAATTAAGCAACACATTAAGAAAACCCATACACAATTCAGTTGAGAGGCCAAATATCTCATCCCACTCTAATATTACCCAAATAATTAATTTTATTGATGCTCCAAGCCTTTTTAATGACATGTAGAAATAACTTGTGCCCTTGAAATGTGTCTCAAGCAGAACTTAAATAGATCATTTATTTCGATGATTCATCTCAGAGCCTTTTTTTTTTGTAAGGCTAAACACATTCTGTGTTATGATATCAGATGATTAAAGATCTTCTGAACTAGTCTAAATTAGGCTAAGTACAAAAATACCGGGGAATTACTTTTAATGATCCATCTTAGATTTATCTGTTCTTAACTGTTTCTTGAAACTAGGCTCTGTAATGAAGGAAACAAATCAGTGGTAAACTTAACACAATTGTTTGCTATCTATGTTGCCATCAGGCATTTAGTGTCCTTTTAAGGGGAAATGTGGCTCTTCAAAGGTATGAAAGACTTTCCACAAATGTCTATATTGGCATGGGCTTTTGAAGTGAGAAGTTACGGGTGGCAGTAGGGCCAGAAGCTTGCTAGCTGACAAGGACAAAGGGCCTCTCCCTTTGATCCTTTATTTTCTCCTTTTTTTTCAATCTACTTTCTGTCATTCCAGTAACCATTCAACAAGTAATGCATAAAACCTCAATGAAATGAAACAGTTGAAAGCTTTTTAATGCCGTTTCGTGCTATACTAATCCATTTTATTTGTCTTTCAAGGTCCACGAGTTTAATGGAACTTGTCTCAGGTCACCGTTTCTTAAATTTTTCCCCATAAAGTCAGCTGTGCTACATCACAGCTTTCACAGCCAGCAGCCCTTGCGGCAAACAATGCTTTGTGTGAGAACAACAGGATGTGGTACAGGACAGAGCACACAATGGGCAAAAGCCTCTAACATGGCAGGGGGACCAGTGATAAACAAGAACTGTTCTTGGTAAAAGTGGATGTTGCAGATAGGTCATTCCCCCACCTCAGACTTCCAAGGGATTATCTGTTGCACGGTTCTACATACTTAAATTAAAAGGCCATATGTATGAAATAATATACTTGGATATAATATAGGGAGTGTAAAACTCTGCATTCATCCTGCTTCAATTTCAACAGGTTATTAAGAGGCACATTTTCCACCTGCCTTACCTAGCAGCCTCTCCACCTTCCTTAGACTTCCTCATCTTTAGAGCATGTTTAAGAGTACTGTTAACAAGGCACCGACTCCTTATCAATGCTAAGATAGAAGCAGTGGGAGAGGAAAAATAACCTGTGCTCGAAGACTTGAATTTCTCAGTGTAATACCTTGTATGCTACCTACTGATGATTCAGCACAAAATCCACTATTGCACTAAATCTTTCAGTCTCAAGACAGATAACACTGAGCCTAATCTAAGTTCAAAGAAATTATTTCATCTGATTTACTGGACCACACATGGAGTTCAGCATGAGGAACAGCTTTTGGCTTCTACACTGGCATTCTATTACAGTAAATGAGCAGAATAAAGTCTCTTGTTTTCCCAATCCAATTATTCAGATTGGCTTTACTATTTTAGAGAAGCGCTCAAAAGTCTCCACAGGGTGACAATATTCTATTGCTTGTGTCACAAAAAGAAGTAAAACTGAGCTAAACAGCAAAAACATTTAACTAAGTGATAAAAACCAGAATGTCTCCGTTACTAAAAGTAAGCACAGCTATATCCTGATAAACAGTGGCCTTGATTTTTAAATACAGAATAGTACATGTGGGACTTGATTGCAGGAGGCAACACATACTGAAGAGCTATGAGATTTTCAAACCCAAACATTAAATTCAATACCATAATACCTTTCACTGGATTTTGTTTATTTTGTATCATCACCACAGACTGGTTTGGGTTGGAAGGGACATTAAAGCTCACCCAGTTCCAGCCCTCTGCAATGAGCAGCAACATCTTCTACTAGAGCAGGTTGCTCCAAGCTCTGTCCAACCTGGCCTTGAACGTTGCAGGGATGGGGCAGCCACAGCTCCTCTGGGCACCCTGTGCCAGTGCCTCACCACCCCCCCAGGGAAGAGCTTCTTCCTAATGTCATATATTCTATTATTCTACTATTGTACTTTCATTAGATAACAAATTTGCCTGGGAAGAGGATACATCTTTCAGTGACTTGTGAATTGACTGTTCTCACACTATATTCTGTAAATAACACTGATGCCCACGCCAGACGCTAGAATCCGCCTTCACAAAAGGGCATAAAACACTGTATTAGGTAGGAAGCAAGTTTGGGGAATTAAGTAATAATTTGCTCTGCCTGGGTTAAATAACCACATGAAGGTACAACTTGAATTAAATATAACTCACTCTTCTGGCAGAGCTGTCATTTAACACAGATAGGTTAGCTGCTCTTTCTAGGAGATAAAGAGGGAGCCAGAGAAGAAGGGTGCCAGGATATCATCTAACCATGTAGAAAATCTGGCTGTAGTTCTTAACTTTTGAATATATAAACATCTATTTGAAGGGTTTCACAACTGAGATTTGAAAGAGCAAATTGTATTTTTTCTGCTTTATTCCATTCTCCACTGAACTTTATCTATTTTTCTTCTAAGTGATTAGTTACTGCCACACACAGAAGGTAGGCTGAAATCCTTTTTCATCCCCACTTAGCGTCTCCCTACAAGGCTTACTTCCAAAATGATTGAAGATGAGAGTTCAGAAACAACAGACGCTGGCAGCCTGCCAGTCACATGCACCCACACAGATGCAAAGTTAAAAATATATCAATTCATGATTCATACAAGTGGGTATGTAGGATAGAGAGGGCTGACAGAACAGATTGAAAGGGAGAAGTGTATATTCACAAAGGGCAGTACACATGTATCTGTCAAGCAAAAGGCCATGAGGAAAGAATGGGAGCTTCTGGTACTACTGTGCTATGGGTAGGATGCCTTAGTCAAAACTTTTGTTTGCTGGGATTATTTATGCTTATACATTTGTACCTGGACTGGATTCTCATCTCTCCTTTCCTCTATTATAAAGTCACAGAACTTGCTATAGAAGAATATTATGGGCATAATACTAAGGGGATGACATAAACAGTGCTGGTAGGAGAATCTTTGGTTTCAACTGATCTAAGTTTAGATTTGACTAAGAGATCAATGTGACAGACCTGTTTGCTGTGATCACATGTGTCTCTGCTGGGCTTAAATGAACAGATTTTTTTGCCATTTCTTTCACTGTGGCTGAGCTGTTGCTTGAAGGTGGCAGATTCCTCCCACAGAATTCAAGCCATATTCAATTTCTGGACAGCCTAAAACCCAAAGAATATACCTTAATTTCAGAGGGTTTGTTTTTTTTTTTTCATTTGTTTGATTTTTGTTTGGTGATTAACTTCTCCTCAAAATTCCCTAATTTGAGCAAATAAATTCTGAGTGTTCATTTGGCTCCAGTCTGAAATGTGCTACTTCCCAAGGACTGCTAATGGCTCAGACGATACCATGCAGTGAGGAAAAGGTCTTCCCTTTGTTCCTTTGAGCCTTACACATTTCCTGGGTCCTGTTCTAAGTCTCCTTTTAAGACACTTATTCCAAACAAAGGGAGCTAACCATTTTTAACAATTTAATGTAGCGCCATGTCAAGATTTTTATCTATTCTAATGGAAATAATTCGAATTGTGTACTGAACTCATTATCAAAACCAGGCTATGAGAATTTGTTGCATAATTAATAGTGTCAATCTGGTGATGCTTTCCTGAGTGCATCCTACTAATCTGAGATGAATCTTCACAAAAACATACTGGGGTTTGCTGAGCTGTGAGCTTCTCCCCAGATGCCAGGTTAGCAAAATTGACAGTGCACAAGCTGAGCACTCTCAGGGTAGAAACTGTATGAACAGCCATAGAAAGTATGGGTTTAATTTTATGTAGTCCTAGGACTTATTTTTGCAATAATAGAGTCAAGCCCCAGGAAAAGGGTGAGGCTCCAAGGCAAGAAAATCTGAGAACTGGACAAGGCTAAGGTTAGCAGAAGGTTATGTTTATAATCCTAATAGACTGCATTCTGATTTCTAGCATGAAGGGGGTAAATTACAAACTGATGAAGCTTCTCCACAAATGTGATTTCTGTTAACATTAAAGCAGCCATGGGCATACACTGAGGGGAGAATCGGTCTCTAGGGTTTGCTATTTTAACCATCAGTCATATAGTGCAATTGCTGGAAGAAAATAAATGATATAGCAATAGCAACTCTAAAGGCAGATAGAGGACAGGAGAAGGAAAATATTAAATAAGAACAGTCACTATGGAAACAGTTGGATTTTTAGTATTTTAATACCTGGATGACTCAGAGGAGTGACAATAAAACATGGAGCCTTTTGCATTTGGAGGAGGTATCAGTTCAAATTTTGCCCAAGCTAGGGTCAATTCAAAGGTTGTCCTAATAACAGCTTATGTAAAATGACTTCACAGTTTCACTTCATTTTCAAGAGTTAGTATCTCACTAAGAAGTATCTCCACCATGCAAATACCCTACTTAGAAAGCCCAGCAGAAGTCCTGAAAACCTGACTGGGGAAGCAGTGATTTCTCACTGCTTTTACAACAGCAAAGGTGGGACTTGAAGTTTGCTTCCTGCTGTCGCTGCTCATGCAATGGCTGCAAGTGTCAAGACTGCAGTCTCTAAGCCTTGCAACTATGCTTCATGACCACCAAAGTGAAAATTAAAGAAAAGCATACACTGTGTTTGCAAAATGGAGAAAGACTGAAGTTGGGGAATTGCAGAAGAGAAATAAGATATGACATTATATCTAACATATATGTAAATATGGAAATTTTTTCTAGATCAGTTTGTTCAAGTTACAATTCTCATCTATGCTGTCTTGCCTAAAGCCAGGCTCACATACAGCATAGTTGAGACAACTTACTTAAATTCATTGGTGTCTCTGTAAAAGCAGAGCCATAGCTGTAGGAATGACTGAAACATATTTTCATTCACTGTTCAGATAATTTTGTTAAAGAAATAAACTGCATGGATGCATTGCGTTTATAATACTGGACATGTAAAGGACTAAACCAATTATCTAGAAAAATGTCCCTCTGATATATTTTCAGTCACACACACAAGTGAAATTTTTTTCTAATGTTCTTTGAAGGTGCCCTACTTGCTTGAGCAGACCGAGAGAAAATCTAACACCCCTTCCTCCGTTTCTTTCCTTCAATGCCTACACACTAGACACAATGCAAATCTGGACTGTCGCCTTGGTAGTCTCACTACCAACTGCTACTGGATCCTGGAGAACATAAAGCAGATGGAGCACATTACCAACAACTTGTTTTGCCAGCTAGTCAATCAGCTGAAAACATCCATGAGCTAACTATATTTTTTAGGAGAAAGTTGCACAGGACAGCATTACAGCTTATTAGTAGACAGAGTACAGGAAAGAACGGGTGAGGAAACCAGAGATAACCTCAACAGATTTCTGTTCTACACAAGTGACATTCAAAAGAAAGGGCTTTATGTGCTTTTAACAAAAAGTCGTTGTTAAAAATTAGTAGAAAATTCAACTTCAGTCCTCTAATTTAGCAAGTGTTCTTAATGACAATGTGAGCATTTTCAGGGCAATACCACTGATTTCTATACCATACCCATGAAATATCATTATGTAAGAAAGTAGAAGCTGTAATGGACAGCGTAACAACTCCAGCATGATCAACAAGTTTCTGAGAACTGTACTGCAAACAGAAGCTTCATTGGGAGACAAAGATGCACCGAGATGGAAGCTGTGAATGCAGGATAGCTCTTATACTGAGTTATTTATAGGTTTCCAAAGCAAGACCCATAAAACTGCCTGTGCCATCTAGGCCCTCCACAACAAGAAAGCCACAGCATTAGGAAGAAATGTCTAAATTTTCACTCTCATGGGTCTGTAAAAGATGTTGCATTAGCAGAAGTTCAGATTTAGTTTGTAAGAAGAAACTTGGCAGGAAAACCACATGCTTGTTGGAAGTCTGTTCCCCAGTGAAGCACAGGGAGAAGCACATTGACTATCATGCAGCATTAGCTTCAAAGGCAAAAGAGTTCTGGCACCAATTTCACCTATGATTACGATATACTACAAATAATTTGCACACATAATTCTGGTCTAGTCTTGGTCATAAATATTTATTTTCAATAGATGGAATATAGAATCACTTTTCATGTAATGATACATAAAAACTATCAGTTTTTGCAACTGAATTGTACAAGATGCACAGCAGCACTTGCTAACAATGGGAAGGCAGTTTTGAACCCTTATGCTTTGATTAAATACCAATCATGTTATTTTGCTGTTTTGCTCACCATGTATCATACACATCTGTCATTTCAAAGAGAATTTATATCTATACAAAACCTCAAATGGGACTTGAAGGAGAAGAGGGGGTATGGGTACAAGATTCCTAATCTCATCATATTTTAATTTCTGGAGAGACAAAATTCCCTTTTGAGTCAAATAAATTTTGTTTAAAAGCATGTGCACAAACACAAACCCCAAATAGTATTTCAGCTTTTTAAAATGCATGGAAAGAACTGAAATCAGAATAATTCTAGTATTTTAAATTTTGCTTGTAATTAACAAAAAAGATCAATCAGCATCAAAGCAAATGGAAAGGAAAATTAACATCTTCAAATTGTTCATTAGCCCAGACTGTAACAAATATTTTTGTGCTTTCTGCATTGGCCTCCATTTTCTTTTAGGCTCAGAGCAAATTTTGCTAAAGCAGTGCGATCAACAAAATGTATCATTTCTTATAAAACCCTGACATGATTCAGACACCAGGTTTCTTTCTTGAGGTTCTTTCTGCCCTTCAGGTCCTTATTTATGCCCTCCCTTAGATATATGTGCCCCTTAGCAAAAAGCAAAATTTCCTATCACGTCCTAGCTGGGTCATGAACTATTGAATTCATTACTTAGCCCAAACCATGGGTTAACTTAGGCATTTAAAATGTTTACGAGAAAGTGCTGTGAATTTCTTCTTTCTGTGCATCAGTCAAACTCCAAACCCACTGCATTTCTGTGGGTGTACAAGCAATTTAAATTTCAGCAATTTTCCGTTAGTCAGTATTACCCTTTATTTCCAAGTAGTGGGGAACTCAAAATTATGATACGCAAACTTCAAAGGCTTTTAGAGCTTAAGTTTGGTTTAGATGTTGATTCATCTGCTGTTAAACACTGCTGCAGAAGTAATGTTCTCCATTGCATTAGACCAGTTTTTGCCAAGTTTTTGATAACTGCCCTTGTACACGGGTCTGCAGAAGGTCTGCAGAAGCCACAGGTAGATTCCCTGCTGCATTCCTGAAGCCCAGCCAGTCTTATGCTAGCACATAAGATAACATCTGGCCACTGAAGATCATTTCAGAAAACTGCTTCTGATTTCAGATTTTGATACATACTTCTTTGATACATAAGGCTGGAGTGATTGAGTCTTTTCACTTCCCTCGTTTGATTCACTTGGCCATAGCACTGACATGTGTGAAGACGTGAGGTTTTTTAATCTACAGCGTGACTCCCACATTACCTGATTAAGAATGCTACAGCCCAGCAGGAGATTATCATCATTCCCACCTTTCAATGAGGAATAAATGTTGCAATCAGGAAATTAACACCACTGTAAAATCTTTAAAGGACTGATTGAAATAAGCTCCAGCTTGGTGGTGGTATGTGTACGAAGATCTTATCAAGTTTGCAAATGCCCTTTTAAACAAGCTGAAATTGAGCCAGGAACTCATAGCTACCCACTGATGAAAATAGTGCCCAGTTAAACTACTGGATAATGAAATTAAATATCAAATTAAAATAAGAAGAACACTAAAGCATAAAATCAATGGCTTTTGTGACGTCTCTAGTGAAGCACAGCTGTTTGTCAGATGTTATCTGAGGCGGTCATTTTAAACAAGCTGGGTCTGGTCCACCACTTACAGTTAGCCCTATGCAAAATGAATTAGGGGTTTTGTACCTTAATTTTCAGCTTTAGTGCAACATCAGATCACCAGCTCCAAGTCCCCAGATACAACTTCTGGAAGAGGCAGACACTGCTACTACATAATTTTCTGCAAAGAAGGAAGATCTGGAGCTACTGCATGCTGTAATCCAATAATGCAATAGATATACTGGCTCGCTTAATTCAGACCTTGGTTTTGCTCAAAAGATGGAAATTAAAATAAATGAGCTGACTGGGAAGGTGAGCATGAGAGCAAGTTTGCCCACTAGAAATGCTGCTGAGGTTGCTCTTAACCACCACAAATGGTGACACACTGAAATAGCCCACATAAATCCCCTCCAGCTGAACAAATCAGAAATGCATGCAAGAGAATTAAAAGCTTTTCATTCTTCTTTCTTTCAGGAAATGCTACAGCCCTGTTGTTAAGGAGTTTCAACAGACAGGAAAAGCCCCAACCTTCTCAGAGTCTAAAGGAAGATAAAAAAGGTTATCAGTGAATTCACAGATCCACAGGGTGTGCACGTGCTGCTGGATACAAGGGCTCTGTACAGCTCTGTTAGCCTGGCATGCCTCAGCTTTCTGAAGAATCTTAACTTCATACACAAATTATCAACGAGGATTCTCTGAACCAAAAAACCGGAACAGAGTGAATCTGAAACAGCTCTGCACTCTGAAAATGCCTTAGGAGAAGCTTTTTAAATGCTTCGCACAGTCATATGCACAAACGTCTGTCCTTGAGGAAAACAGTGGTGGAACAAACTACGGGGATAGAATTATGATCCTGAAGGACTCAGTTGTAAAGAGAGACAAGCAGAAGGAACAAGACTCACCTTTTGGTGATTGGCAGTGACTTTTACCAGCTTGAACCTTGACACAAGCACCTCAGCTAAATGCTTGTCCCTCATGATGCTTCGCAGGAATGACCTGTCATAACCAGACTAATGACCAGAAAGAAAGAAAGGAAGATAAAACTCACTGCTAGAGAAGTGCTCTTTATTGATATAGTGCTCACATGTTATATGTGGGAGATATATATATTTTTATATCTATATATAGATATATATAGCTATCTATCTATCTATCTAGATATATCTGAATGTCGTCCTAGCTGAAATGGAAATCAGAATATACCAGGACAGTAGTCCAAAGCTTTCCATCAGGGTGCAATATGGGATATTTCCCAAGCTGGCTTCCTGCAAGTTTCTTTAGTTTTATTGTGGAAAGCATTTTAAGAAGAAAACTTACTGCTTTACGGTTTGTTTTGGAGTTACTATGACTGGACCACTAGAATCACACCTAACATAAAAATGTCAGCTGAAGTCACTGCAAGGTAGGAGCCCTTACCCTAGTATCTCTTTGCCTTCTGGCTAAGCAAGGCAGCAGAAGAGACTGAAGTACACTGGGATTTCATTTGCTGTCACTAACATCAATTCTTCATTGGCCAAACTTTCATGCTTGACATCAGAGATGGGCTAGGGGCTTGCTTTGATTATTCCATTCAGCAAGCCAAAGGCAAGTGCTCTCATAGCTTCCCACAGAAGCTTTATAATCTGTTACAGTTTCTTTCTTCATCTTCTTGTTTTACTTGATGCCATAATTATTTTCTCATTTCTAAATTCACTATTAATTTTAATTAAGCTCATCTACAGTCATTAGTTTAGCTAATCTATCTTCACTTTCAAACACACACACACACACTCCAGTCTTCATTCTGGTGTAGCATTGGCATGGAAAGTTTTATGCAGAGAGGCAGAAAGATCCACATATGTAGTGAAATAAAAGGGCTTATAGCTGCAGCTGGTTGGGGATTTTTTAATTTAGCTTTTCCTATCCAAAAAAGCCAATTAGTTGGGATTGAAACTTTTCAGAGACCTACATCCTATTTAATGAAATTTTAATCTGAAGTTTCCTCTGGTGAAAAGTAGAGAATAATCACTAGCTAATGCAAGTCAAACTTAGAGGTCAAATATCATCTATGACAGAGGAGGTACTGAACATGATGCATTTCATTAAAAGAACAGCTCTGAATCCACAAATGCCAGCATCACAAGTCCCTCACCATGAAGCTGCTTGAGTGATCTCCTTTTCAGGAGACACTTGGAATTTCATTCAGCACTAAGTCACAAACATCAGATCTCTGAATGCTTTTCATCAGCTGAAGTCCTATTCTAAGTTATCCCTCAATTTTCTTTCACAGTTATACTTTTATGGAGAACTAAATGAGAGAGTAGACAAAATGCATTCTTACTTTTATTATTATGACTATTGTTATTTTGTGCGATCTCCTTCTCACAGATTTTAAGTGATGCATCAATATTTGAGTAGGGCATAATGTTTAGCAAGGAAGTACTAACCTTGTCTGTGTCCTGCATATGAAAACAAGCATTCTTGTTTAACTAACAACACTATCGATATCAATTAACCACTTCACCAGCTGCTGAATCAGAGAATATTGCCTATGGATTGCATCAATGCACTGTTTACTTTTATACTTTGCTACTTCATCTTCTCCTTCAAGCCACAATAATTATTTTATGCTTGTGCTGTCCCTGTCAGTCTCTTCTGTTTACAATATTCTGCAGAGTAACAAGGTGTTGCCAAGGTGGACCCCATTCACAGTGCATTATCATCCAATATCCTAATAGTTACTGGGAGCAGATGTTTCAGTAGATGATAAAAGACCCTACAGGAAGCAGATGTGAGACAATCTACTCTGCATAACTCACATGCAGATCTATAACCAGTCGACAAAGTTTATCTATATTCTCAGAGCTTGAAAAACTCAGGCATATTTCCAGTATCAGCACTTATGCATATGTAGCCTTGACAGCTTATCATGTCAGAAAGTCTTTCCATTTTTTTCTCTTTCCTCCCAGTTGTTTCCAATGTCCATCCCAGGAACACACTTCACCTTCAAACACCTTTTCAGATATTCAGGTGAATATGAAAATATCAAAACAGGTTTAAGAATCTTTAAAGTATTCTGTTTAACTATGCACGTACCTTCCATGATGTTACAAGAATACTCAAAATGAAAGTTACCATATCATTTAGTAAAGCAAGGTAGAGGCAAACTGGTATAATTGTTTTTATTATATATGGAAGTAATGACTGTAATCTTGGACTAACAGATCATCTTCAGGTCTGAGTCTTCTGGGTGAAAGAGTGAAACTGCATTAAATAGGAATTTTCATAAGTGTTACTGTTTCTGATGATTCCATGTTTCACTTGCTATAGCCTCCACTTACTGTCAATGTAAAATAATTCTCCAGGAATTGTTACAATTAGGATTCAACATCACCTGCTCTCTTTGGAGGGAGATGAAATATGTGGATTACAGCCAAATACTCTGAGGACTGTAAGACTCACATATTCATGTATTCAATTTTATGAACATCTCCAGAGGATAATAAGACAAAATAGAATTTACTTATTTTTACAGCTTGTTCTAGGTCTTCTATATTTTCAGATTCATCACAGACAATTTTTTTTTCCCCTCAAATCATTTGGAACAGATCCAAGACTGCTTGAACATGAGTTCCAGCACAGATATTTTGTTGAGAGAAAATTTAGATGCGTTTTGGTGATACAGAAAATGTCCTTTTACTTGTGCATCTTTAAACTCTGTTACGGATGCTGGCACTATAGTACCCCCAAGCTTTAAAATGATTACTGACTTACATAGACTCACAAACACAGAAAAAGAAATATAAGGCAGTCAGCCTTTTCTGGCCCCCCAAATCCATCTCTCTGTTGTAGATTTATATGTATGGGTAGAGACCCTCTGAACTGGCCAAGAAGGGAGGAGTGAGGAGAGGGTGCATTATGAACACTGGGAGAAATGTCAGCATTTCAACCTAAGAGCATATTCTGTTGTCATGACAACATGATGTAAAGTGTTTTCTTACAGAAAATGATTGCAATGTAAATGGAAAAGAAACATTCAGTTAATACAGCAAATTCAGATGATATGTTTTATGAGGTTGTGACATGGATTAAAACACAACATCTATTGCCATAAACAGATTTTTTTCCTTTTTATAATCCCATAGGGAACAAATGCTTGTTTCACAGAAATGCGGTTCTGTAAAAATCTCATTTATCATTAGAAATGAAGTTTAGAGAGTACACTTCAAAAAAAAAAAAAAATCACACATTTTCTATCAGATATTCAGAAAATGTATGATGGTTTGCTCCCTCATTTTCTATTTAAACTACTGATTTAAAGTAGCTTGATATTTTAATGCAATACCAAGGATCTGTTAAGTGCTGTAGAAACACTTAACGTGTCACTGGCCTCCAACCCCGTAATTGCAGTGGTCAAAGGGTAGATAAAGGGAATATCATTATCCCATTTCAAAGCAGGAGCAGAGGCACAGGGCATGTGAAGCCAGAGGCTGAAAAGTCACATGAAAGCTTCCAAACGTGTTGCAAATTGCATCAAGATTGCTGTAGTTTACAATGTCATTCTCATCTCATGCAAAGAGAGGGATTGTTGACTATTTTCCCTCACACATTCACTGATGTTTATAGTTATTAAAGCCTTCATCACTTAGTCCTACCTAAAATGTTAAAATTTTTGCCATTGCTTGGAGTTGTGACCCATGCCTTGGGGCATGCACAGGAACAGAACAGCGGGAGAGGAATACTGAGGCGGTCCTTGTGGCCTCTGCTCACTGGCCATTAAAATGAATAGATTACATCTCCCACAGTGGGGAAAGAGAATGTATTTTTATGTCAGTGTAAGTGACCTTGCATCACTTAGATGGAGCTGGAGAACATCTCCCTGCACCCCACACTACCACAATAAAGATATATTAAAAAAAGGCAAAAAATCTTGCGAAATGTGTCAAGCTGGCTTTCTTCTCTGCTTTGCCAATACAGTCTGCTGTACACAAAAAGCTAAAATATTTAATAACTAATGAATTAGAAAACTTGAGTTTGAAATCTTACTTGACAGCTCACAAACAGTATGGTTCTTCAAGAGTAAATAAAGAAATATAGAATCATAGAACAGTTAGGGTTGGAAAGGACCTTAAGATCTTCTAGTTCCAACCCCCCTGCCATGGACAGGGACACCTCACATTAAACCATGTCACCCAAGGCTCTGTCCAGCCTGGCCTCGAACACCTCCAGGGATGGAGCATTCACAGCTTCCCTGAGCAACCCATTCCAGTGCCTCACCACCCTTACAGTAAAGAATTTCTTCCTTATAACCAATCTAAACTTCTCCTATTAAGTCTGAACCCATTACCTCTTGTCCTATCAGTACAGTCCCTAATGAAGAGATCCTCCCCAGCATCCCTATAGCCCCCCTTCAGATATTGGAAGGCTGCTGTGAGGTCTCCACGCAGCCTTCTTCTCCAGGTCGAACAACCCCAACTTTCTCAGCCTATCTTCATGCAGGAGGTGCTGCAGCCTCATGATCATCTTCGTGGCCCTCCTCTGCACTTGTTGCAACAGTTCCATGTCCTTTTTATGTTGAGGACACCAGAACTGCACACAATACTCCTAGTGAGATCTCACAAGAGAATTGTAGAAGGGCGGGATCACCTCCCTCATTCTGCTGGTTACATTCCTTTTGATGCAGTCCAGGATGCGGTTGGCTTTCTGAGATGCAAGTGCACATTGCCGGATCATGTTCATTCCCTCATCAACCAACACCCCCAAATCCTTCTCCTCAGGGCTGCTCTGAATTTCTTCTCTGCCCAACCTGTAGCTGTGCCTGGGATTGCTCTGACTCAGGTGTAGGACCTTGCACTTGGCATGGTTAAACTTCATCAGGTTATCATCAGCCTACCTTACAAGTATGTCAAGGTCCCTCTGGATGGCATTCCTTCCCTCCAACGTATCAACCAAACCACAGAGCTTGGTGTCATCGTCAAACTTGCTGAGGCCACACTCAATCCTACTGTCCTTGTCACTGACAAAGATGTTGAACAAGACCGGTCCCAACACCGATCCTTCAAGGACACCACTCGTTACTGTAAAATAATTACATACAAATTTATCCTTTACTGGTCTGAGTAGTTGAGTGGTCTTTTTTCTTTTTTTTTGGTCTTCTGCACTGCGTTTAAGTACCCTCCACTAAGGCAATATTTCAAGTCACAGAGTCTGAGTTGTGTCCACATCTATGTTTTGTTTTTACAGATTAACAAACTCTTGGAATTGACTCTCAGATCGTCCCAATTTAGTATATACTGGTTTAGCCACCACAAATGTTTGGTGCATGCAAATCTCCTTCTGCAGGAGCTGGAATGGAACACATGTAGCATCGTTGCAACAAATACACTTTCCCTGTGAAGTCCTCCCAAGTGCGGGGAATGTGAATATGCCCAGAGAAGGATTTAGAACTTTTGAGAGCTCTCTCAGGTGTTACTTATGCTAAAAAAAAAAAAGTACCAGATGGTGTCTTTGTAGCTTTCTCCTCCACATTTCATCCTTTTTTTTCTCCTGTGTCAGTATCCTTTCTCTTCCCCACACTGCTGCTGTCCTGCTTTTGTTGAATACCTTGTCACTTTTTTTTGAGGTGTGACTTTATAAAATTTATGTGAATAGAAACAGCGACTTTTTTTAGAACTTTTGCACAGAAATGCACTCAGTAATTGGTTTTTACAGGCAAACATTTCCAGGAATATAAGATATAATAAGATATATTGTATGTACTGGGTCTGGCTGGAATTAAGTTAATTTTCTTCATAGCAGCTCATATAGTGCTATGCTTTGGCTCTGTGGCTAAAATAGTGTTGATAATACACCAGTGTTTGCATTGTTCCCACTCTGCACCCTCCTTCCCAGTGTGATTTGACTGGGGGTGGTCAAGAAGTTGGCAGCCACACATATGAGACAGCTGACCCCAAAGGGGTATTCCACACCATATAAAGTCATGCTCACACTAAAAATGGGTAAAGAAAGAGAGGGTGAGTGGTTTTAACTTCCAAGATGGCCCTTTTTCAGAGAATGGTTGGGCTTCAGTCTGCTGTGGAACATGCTTAGTGATTGTCTTTGTCTCACTTGTTTTTTGTTTTCCTTCACTTATTAAAATGTCTTTATTTCAACCCTTTCTTCAGTTTTGCACTTCTTATTCTATTTCCCATCCCACTGGGTTTGCAGTGGGTGAGCAGTGGTGTGGGTGCTTAGGCAAGGGTTAAATTACAACACTTTATCTACTTTTTCACAATATGAAGCTTCTGTTTTATGAAGTGGTAGAATTTAGTCCTCACTGTACAAGAATCCAGAAATGTACCCAACTCCAAGTCTGATTTTGACAATGTTAGTCCATGTGTGTGGTGGGATTGTTTGTATGTTTAAAATTAGAGATGCATAAGTTATCTTCCTGAATTTTGTCCTTACTAAATGTGTTTCCAGGACAATTCTGGGAGCAAGTTGCTTATTACAGAATCTTTTGTGAGCTGCTTTAATGAGTTCCAAAATACACATGCATACATAAATATGCATGAAGAAAAAATAATTTAAATCTTACAAATGCTCTGAATATTTGCATGGTCATTAACAAATGAGTTCCAGGCCATTCATTGAAGCAACCATAAAAACAACAGCAGCAATCCAATCCTTCTTTCCTCTCTTATCTAATAAAGGCACATACTTCGAGATCATTAAGCTTCCTGTGTGAATATGGGACATGCTGATCACACTGAGTTCTGTACAGGTTAGTAAGAGAAGTATGAGGTGCCTTTCTCCCATGTACCCATATATAAATACACAAATATCTGATTTGCTATGCATAAAAAAGAATGGGGTTTTGGATGTATAGAAGCTATGCATAATGTTAGTATTTATAGGAAATAGAAGAAAGACAACGTCTCCCTGGGACAGAAAAAAAAGTAGATTACCTCATAGCATAAAGTAAGTCCAGTGATTAATCTTTGCTGTTCCTCAACACCTTATTGCAATTACTTCTCAAGCAACTTTCTTTAAATGATACACCTATCTGCTTCCTCTGATGATTTGAGAGCTTTTGGATCAAAGGCTTAGATAAGCACATTAGAATGGGATCACTAGATATATAAAAAATATAAAACTACTTCTTTTTATAGCTTATATTTTTATTGGGAAGAAAATAAGATAAAGATGACAGTGCTGATATTACAATCAAATAGTCTCTGTTGCATTTCTTTAATGTAAAAGCATTGTTATTGAAAATTTGAGAAGGATGTCAATATATTTTAAATTCACCTAAAGGTTAATAAATGAAAGTAGAATAAAAGCAGCAATTTAAGATTATGCAGATCTTGACCCTGCCAACATAACTTGAAAAACATGGCAAAAAGTTTGCCCTCTCATTGAATTGTTTGGCTCATGTTTTTATGCACAAGCATGCTTTGCTTCAAAATTTGGCATGAATACCTTCGTGATTCACCTCAGGGACAAATGCATCCAGGGCAAAAAATAAAAAGAAGAGTCCCACTTTCTGTTACACTTTGAGATAACCTTCATTATACAAGCTACTGTTGCAGGTCAAAATCTTATTTTTATACCTGTCTGCAAAGATTTGGGATTTTTTAGAGAACCTAATTGAAAGTCCTTTTACAATGGTCTAGATCAGTTAGTTGATTTCAGAAGTGCTTCATTATCATCTGTGCTGTGTTTGGAGCTAATTATAGGTTCTTTTTCCTGGCCTGCTGCTGTCTAAATGATGTTTGGCTATGCACTCTAACGTGTGGCTTTTAGTCTTGTAACAACTCTGAAAATGGTGAAGCAAACCTTATCTGCTTTTTAGTATTCAAACTTTCTGCTGTGGATGGAAATTCCAAACTTCACAGAAACCGTGTTTCCATCCTCTCCTACAATGTGCTGGGCTGTGAGCTTGCTTTTGACAGCCTGTAAAAACAAAAACAAACCATCATTTGGATGCTGGACAGTTCTGGTAGAGAGAAACTGCTGGAAAGGCAGCTGTTGGTTTTCAGGTATGTCAATACCTTTTGGTTCATTAGAGTGGAATAATTATGCTGTTGTAGGCTGTCATATCACTACACATAGAATGTTAACTTTCTTTAATAATACACAACCCATGAATCTGAATTCTAAACTCCTAATCCTCTGCATATGTATTGTAAGCATATGAATAGCTTGAAGGATTTGAATATGAGCCAGTAAAGCCTCATACTTGATCGATGTTTTAAATAATTAAAAAGAGAACAAAAGCACTATGCTACACCATAAGTTAGATATGCAGCATAGCTCTATCACTGATTTTTGCTACTGTAAGATAGAAGTTTAATGTTACCTAAATATAATTGTTCTCAAGCATTTTTCACAGGCAATTCATAAATCTTCAGTGGAATGCCGTAAGATGCATATAATATACCTGAGATGTTGGAACAACTTTTTTAAACGTTAGTCAAATCTCTTTGGGAAATATGTATCAGCACACTTTGTTAAAATGAGCATTAAATTAGAAAGCCCACAGTGCTGTAGTTGTAAATATTAAAAAGCAAAAACAACTTGCTATGTTACATCTTTCACCCTGAAGGGGCCAAAAAATTTTTTTCAAATTATCTACACCAATGTGTAAGCTAGCTTTGAAATGCAGATCTCTTTGCAGTTAGACACCCATGAAAGCAGAATTATAGTAACAACTAAGAGGTGGAGACAGTGGGGTGAACCTCTGGCAAGAAATATTAACTGTACTAGAAATTTGACTGATGGGCATTTACTCTCAAGAAATTGTGTGAATATTGGTTTTGAAATTCATCCAAGCTAAGTATCTAAAAGGTGAATAAACAATACCGTTCTTGAGTATTCATATTTGCAGGCTTTATTTTATCTAAGTAATTTCAAGAGTCATTAATTTATTAGCAACATAGTTGCTACAATAGTGTGGATGCAAACCATACACTGAATATACGTAAGATTGTTTTTTTTTAATATACAAAATGTCACTGTCTTGTAGTATAATCTACTTGGTTTTCATAGTGTGTATCCAGACCTCAGGAAGAATCCATGCATGATTTCATAGCACCACCACATTGCAGTCCCAGCTTACAGGTTTCAATGTACCAGTATGGGGCACAATGTTAAAAGAAGCTAAAAGTGTGAAATTGGTATGCATGTGCACAAGACACAATCTGCTATTAGTTTATGAATAGAGAGAAGGGGATAGTCTAAATAACACATGTAGACGACTTTTTACAGCAGAATTATGATGTTTATGATGTCTGAAGTTCTTCCACATTTGAAAGTCTGCGTTTTTCTGCAACCAGAGAAGCTGAGTGGTATTTCCTTCAAGAAATTTCTGCTACGTGTTTGTCTTCATGCAAGATTTGGATCATTTATTTTGTCAAAGATCCTAAATATTGGATTGTTCTAGGACAGCAGGTTAAATATAAGCCACATTTGAAAATATGCAAGCAATGTCTCCTCTAAATACTATAGAATAAGAAATCTTTTGGCACAAGTCCTGTATTACATTCTTCAGTGTAGAATCCTGCATCCATGCAGCACATAACTGATGTTAATGGGTCACTACTGTTTTGCAAGATACATACTGTTCTACCTTAGAAGGCTCTATCTTAGAAGACTGTAAAGCAGACTTACTGCTTTAGAGTGTACACGATGCATTATCTTGAAGATTTCCCCCAACAAAAACTCTGCTAAAATGCCAGAAAAATAAACGATGAGAGTTTCTCTTTCTGCACAGTTTTGGAGTGTGCAGTATCACTCACAAATTCCTGCATATTCCTTCCACCCACATAATATACATTGTTGATCTACTTTTACTTACACTGATTACAAAATTCTTTATGCTTACATCTGCTTTTGTTTATAAACCCTATTGATATTTATATCCTATAATTTCCCTCGACCAGCTCACAATGTTTTTAAATAACTCTGCCTAGCAGGCTGTTGGCCTGCTTTGCCACAAAGCACATTGTTAACAAAGCAACACTGTAGGTACTTAATAAAATTGCAAGTCTGAATGAAGAATATAATTCTTTTTAACTGTTGTTTGAAATAGAACAAGAAAAAGTTATCTTTTAACTAACTTAAGTTCCTTCTCTCTATACATAAATTCAGTATTTCTCAGTTTGGATTTACTGTGAATAATTAATCTACAGAGAAGGAGTGTACAAAGTTCATTAATTTGTTCATATAACTTGGTGATGTGGATCAGGGTTTCCATCCATCTATCCAGTTCTCACTTGCTCTACAAGTCAAAAACTCTGAATGTGTCCCATGTCTTTTATCTTTTCTCTTAGGTTCAGTTTCTAACAAAAATATATATATATACTAGGTTTGTCCTGATAGAGTCAAACATTCATGCAGTAATATTCTGTCCATCCAAAACCTATTCAATTTTATTTCAGTCATATTCTTATATGACAGTACAGAACAGAATGAACATAGTTACATATAGTTCAATGTCATTATAATATAAATCCAGGAAAAAATCCCAACCTAAAAATACAATGGCTAAATGTCCAGTCTGACTGCATACACTGAAAATATTCTGTATATAACCTTCCTTAAGCTGGAGTTGTGATTAACTGTCATGTTTGATGCAACTGTACTGTCAAAGAAATGTTTGCCCCAATTAGCTGTAAAAACTACCTCAATAAATGCATAAGTACGTTTGTAATATGGAATTGTTACACTAGTTGTTCCAATAGAGCACAGCTGTAATGATGGGCCATTTTATAAGCAAATTGTCTCATAGTTCTCTCAAGTGATACTAAAACCAGCATATACATTTTCTGGAAGAAGGCAGAACAATTTGAAACAAAACAGTATTTTTTGAGCTGGCATATTGAAAAGGCAGTCAAAAAACTAAAACTAATATTACTATACTTGCCCTCCCCCAGCTTTTCAAACCTGGTGATTGTAGGAGTGACATGTATTTTATACTTGATGGATGAAAAGAGACAGTAAAAGGCAAGAGGAGCTAATAACTGTAAAGTCTGTATCAAATCAGAAATGTATTGAGGTACTGAGAGGAATCAAGATGCGTGCTTCAATCATTAGAGTTTGTCACAAATGAGATTTGTTGGTTGATGTGCTGTCAAAGTATTGAGAGAGAGTGGTTTCAGAACAAGCAGCTAGGCATGCAGAAAAAGCAGCTTAGGGCTCAAAGGACTGAGTATAAATAGAAGTTATAAAGTGAAAAAGAGTAATAAAGTTGGCATCGAGACCAGGGCAGTATTGATTTAGACTTTTAAAAAACTCTTTCTTTTGACACTTGAAAAATTATCTCTGTTTTTTGCTTTCTTAAAATCATTACTTTTTATCATTAGAAGTGTCTTCACCTCTCTTAGAAGAGAAAGAATTGATAATGCTTAAGCTGCATATGTCTTTCAGCACTATTCTTACCCTACTTATCTGTTTGTAGAGCATAACATATTATCTTACAATTCTGGATGTAATCCAGTTCTGGATTGGTCTGCATATACATTTTCTTATATATAAACCCAGTTACATTAAAGAGTTTACCTAATTTATAGCTACTGACAGAGCTTTTCTCACTTGGCAATGAAAATTTTGGCTATTTCACTCCACTGTAATATCAGGTTAGTACTAAAGATAGTCTTTTAAGGAAATTATTACTATTTTCTGTGAAAACAGAGTGAATTTTCTGATCTGAGAGCTCATCTTTCTGCAAAGTTTTAGAGTGTGTAGTATCACTCATAAATTTCTGCATGTTCCTCCCACCCCCATAACTAGTAGAGCTGTGTGTGAATGTTTTCTAAACTCCAGGATTTGTAGATAGTTCATTTATTACTTTTTGCAGATAAGGCCTTTATAACTCTTCCTTTTGCTTTCACTCCTCAGTTTCATAAAAAAAAAAAAGATGCTGTCTCAAAAACCAGGATTAGAGTACTGGGCTGGTTTTGGCTGGGGTAGAGTTAATTTTCTCATGTCCAATGTGAAAATCCAGATTGCACTCTCTTTAAAAGCACTTGGATCTCCCAAATTCAGAAAAGCACTCCAAACTCACAGAATACTACTCTAAATCTTGCATATTCTGACAGATACTCATTGTTTATTTCCTCACTTCATCAGAACTTTAGCAGAAGCTGAAAATAAACAAAGGCAGCTGTGCTGACTTTCCCTCTAAAGGTTACAATATGGATGCCTGTTCTGCAGTGTGGTCTTTTCCATGGGTTTCAGGGGAATCTCTATGTTAGTGCCTGAACCAAGTCCTCACCTTCTTCTTCTCTGGCCTTGGTGTTCACGGGACTGTTTATCACTCCTTTTTTTTCATTCACTCCTCTGTTGTGCAGTGTTAAATATGTTTCCTTGAGGCAGCACCACTTTTGCTGCTCGGCTCAGATGTGTTCCATGGTGGATCCATTGTAGCTAGCTTCACAATAACCTCCCTGCAGCCATCCCCCTGCAAACAGTGCAGGCACCAAAAGGCCACCCAATAAGAGACAACTGAAAGAGCTGGTTGAAGATGTATAGTCAACCAGGTACCAGAATACCAGCTCTTTAAGAATCAAGTGGGACATAACCAGTGCAAGAAGGGCACTGTCAGACAAGGGTTATGGTGCTAGAGGAAAGAAGCATTCAATTCACCTTCCAAGTGGATGCCCCAGTTCCTTATAGTAAAAGCTGCCAGAGGATTGCACCATCTGCTTTATAAAGGATGAAACAATGGTCAGAAAATGTGAAATGAGATTGGACAACTACAAGTATCAGAGTGATAGTGAGAGACTGTAGCTATTTCAGTAGACTCGATGCCTTAAGAGGGTATGATGCAGTAATAAAAAAGTCAGAGTCAGTAAATGACTGCTAGCCACAGCAATTTGTCTTAGCGCTCATAGAAAAACAGACTATTTGGAATATTTGGCCTAAGAGATGCAAAAGGCATAGGATAAGAAAGATCAGTGGAGAGCTGCTTTGTAAGAGGAACTATGGTGCAATTATTTCTAAGAGTGCAGTGGGAGTAAGTGAGACAAATATATCAAGCAAATTGATACTTGATTTCAAGAAAGGGAACTGTAAAGAAAGAGAAATTTTCAAAGACAAAATACAGGCAAAAAGCCTGCATGCAGCATGAAGGCTGCTATAAATGCCATATAAGAAGCCCAGTTAGAATGTGTGCCATAACTCAAAAAGAAAACAAAGTGATCCAAAAGTCCCTTGTGTGTCTTCCTGGGAAGGTTAAGAAGGTTGTTGCAGCTAACAGTTTGACCTCAAAAAAAAAAAAAAAAAAAATGAAACCTTGTTCAAATAGGAAGAAAAGGAGTACATATATAAATAACAGGCCTAATGTAAAGAGGAATTTTATGACCTAAATCAGAATGGTCAGACCTAAGACCTTGAAAGCATGCTCAAAATGACAGCCAAGGAGTGCTTTAAACGCATCAAAATCAGTAAGCCAGATAGGGAATTGGTGGGAATGCTTGGTATTTTTTACAAATTCTTTGTTTCAGGTTTGATCCTGGCTGAAGATGTGGTGGAGGAACCAATAATTGACTTACTCTTTATTGATAGCAGAGAGGTCAGAGAAACTGGATCAGATTGAAATAAATATGCAGGAATTACTACATTATCTAGGCAAGTTAGATGTCAAGAAATCATCATGAACAGATGGCATTCAGTCAAGAGTCTTGATATGTCTCAAATATGAAGCTGCTGATCTGCTAGCCAAAGTGCATCACTGGTCTGCTAGCCAAACCTAGCGTTACAACCAGCCACCACCAGGAGTTTGAGATTGACAACATTAACTCAAAAACCATCAAAGATGGGATTCTAGGAACTAGAGATTGGTGACTGGATCTTGTTACTAGTATGATAGAAGAATCTTTATTAAAAAAAAAAAAAAAACAAAAAAAAAAAACACACAACCTTTCGAATCAGAGTGGTTTCTAATAGAGTGTGTGGTGTCAACAGGAGGTGTCAGTGAAAAATTTATGAAAGGGATTCAGTAAGTATAGAGTAATTTTATTTTCAGAAGTACTTGAGAATATTCCATAGTGAAAGTTATGAAAAGACAAATCTGCCAGGGGTTTAGAGAAAGATCCTTCAATTGATTTAACTTGGTCAAAGGATGAATGACAAAGGATTAGGACATAGCAACCTCTCTCCAGGGTGGTTCCTAAAGGATGACTGTGAGTACAAGCTTTGTTCAGTGACCTCACCAATAACCTGCAAAACAGTCACAGATGCCACAAGGCTCTTTTAAGTGTTCAAATGTGTAAATGTCAAAGAACTCCACAAACCTGGGACAGCAGGTAGAAAGGTGGCAGATGAGCTTTATGAAGGGAAACACAAGGGGATCTCTGGGGAAAACCAACCTGAACCTCATCCACGCTGAACTTGGAACTAACAGGTACATTTAGGAGATCTTGAAATCCTCATTCACAGCTTTCTGAAATAACTGTCTTGATAACAAAAAAACAAAGCTACCAAAATCCTGGACATCACCATAAAAGGTATTGAAACACAGGGCATCATTTTTGGGACTGTAATCATGGTGCACCACTCCTGAGTAACATCAGGAGTCATGGTCTCCTCATCTCTGAAATGTTCAAGGGAGTGAGAAGGGAAGCTGCAGAGATGGGCAGCTCAAATGGCTGAGGCAATGGAGTGACTGCCTGATGAAGTGAGATAAGGATTCTGCAACTTTTCTGGGACTTGGGTAAGGAAAAAGGCTGGAAAAAGGATATAACTGGGGTTTGCAAAATCATGCAGGGAGAGAATCAGGTGAGGACAGAACCTTCACTAAAGGAAGGATGACTAAAGATTCACTAAATACTACAATACCAGAAGCAGAGTCATGCAATAAAACTCTCAGGAGATTAGTTCAAAACAGGCTTGATGATGTCCTTTTTTACACAGCAGGTAGTAACCTTCTGAAACATACTGCCACAAGAGAATGTGGAGGCAGAAAATATTAGCAGGCTCAAAAAGAGATTAGATACAGTCCTGGACAAAGGGCTCACAAATGGGAACTGAAAAGACTGTTTAGTGTACCCTCATGTACACTAAATTTGGTTCCCTAAGAAAGAAGAGAGGAACAGATTGCAGAAAGCGGTCGGTTTGCAGACTTTCTCCAAATAGTGTCCCTTCATGCTATTATGAGAGGCAAGTCAGAGAGTCCATTGGTTTAAGCAAAAGGAGAAAATTTTAGAAAATTGTCATGGGTTCAGCAGCAGCAGTCATTTTTCTTTAAGTAGTAGCTGGTGTAGCACTGTGTTTTGGATTTTTGGC